>JAHDVE020010043.1:0-262020 GCA_022606495.2 Halesus radiatus | reverse complement strand
TAGTCACCCAGCCAACAAGGCTAGAAGAATTCGCATCGTGACCGTAATAGTAGCGTGTAAACCTGCAATAACTCTTGCCATTCCATTCATGGGAGGATGGAAGGCACCGGGGAAACTTTGCAGTCGTCGTTGCTTCGTATTCCGTGGTCCGTTGGCCGCAGTGGTCCGCGCGACAAATTTGTATTCCGGTGCGACGACCGTCCTACACTACCCAAGACGAAGGAGGAATACGGTATTCTGTGAAAGATGTGCTAAATGTTTCATGGCGGGGTTCGCAATATAATTAATAATATCAAATGGATCATATCGAAGGTGTGAGATGTCGAATTAGCAAAATTTCGATTTTCGTTTTATTGTCTTTAAACTATCCAATGTTATTCTATATTTTCAGATAATAATAATGTTTGGATGATTTGTATAGCGCCGTTTTGTGAAAAATCACCTCATTATTACAACTTATGGCTAACAAATTGCATCCACCAGTTCACCGATCTGTAATACCAAACTATTTATACAATGCATTTGACCAATGAACGTGATGCCGCGTTAAAATATACATGTAAAACATATATAGATGCCAAAGTGAGTTGTATTTCCATCTAAGTTTCAATTTATTAAAAGAAAATTATCGAACCTGTACGATACATCCGGCAAAGTAAGTCGAATCTAACTTTGTTTTCCCTCTCCTATAAACCACGGAAAATGCAGATTCGACATCTTACGTTAGGACCGTCGATACCTTAAAGTGGGATTTTGCGAAAAACTACTCCAAGGGTACTCTTCGCTTCTGTTTTCATTTATCACTAAAAACTAAAATCTTTTCTATTATGAAATTAGCATAGCTTTTTAGTTCAATTTTTTTAGATCGAGGCAACTAAATAATAACAATAATTAAACATTTAATGAATTAGCATTTTTTGCGAAAAAACCTTTAAAACGAAGGAGAAATTCTCAAAAGGTGCAGCACTTCGGCGCCATAAAAATTATAAAACTTTTTCTGTTTAAATTTCTAGATTACTGTTTTCAGCTTTGAAAAGGGGTTACACTAAAAAAAATGAGGCATTATTTGTATATATTTTGTTACATAACGCATATACCCTATAAATTACTAGCCACTCGTTAAGTTAGCACCCCTAGCGTCAAAAAATAAACATTACTCATACGCGGTCCCGGGTACGGCCGCGGGCTCGCAACGCTTCACTTTTTCTGTGGACCCGGGCTTGTCAACATCCTCTCCGAGGTGCACCATCCATCATGGACTTGGCGATGGAATATTACCCGGACGCACGACCGACAACCATCATTCCCAACCGTGAGCTGTATCTTGATTATCCCCTTTACATTGTGTTGTAATTCCATTTCGAGCCACATTTAACAATGCCGTTCGTAGAGTTATTTCAGAGAGAGAATCTTAGATTACCCGTAACATTTTTGTAACATTTAGGTTAGCATGATCCCTTTGTGTAATCTTACTATGCCTGTGTCCTTTTATACCGAGTAAACAACTGATTACTGAAAGCATCTGAGAGTTTTAATTAATAAAGTCTCGAGTCACAATCCCCAATTATAAGACTGACTGTCGATTCACGATCCTGAAGAAGAGCTCTGAGGCCTGCCGATTGTGAGCTAGTCGTAGGTCCCGAGCTGAGCTCCCTGGAAGAAAACCCCTCTCAGGGTATATACACACACACACACACACACACACACTGTCTCCCGCAGATTCACCTTCCCAACCTTCCTCCTTACCTTCTCCCGCATTCCCGCTTTCCCCGCACAAATCCGTAAGTTAACAATTTTTCAACAGTTGAAGAAAAAAAAATCGAGTATTTATACTCCGGGTAATAAAACTAATGATAAAACTGTTATACAATACGTTTTAAAAGGTGACACAAGGGTATCACAGAATATCACGATTGCTAAAGCCTGGATTGTATTTTGGTCTAAATTAGGGTAGGGGTAATTTGCTAACAGTAACTAATGAGCGAGTTTATGATTTGATGTCTATATATATTGTATTCGCAGCACGTTCCAGAGTGGTAAGCTACTTTCAGTATCGCCCGGTGAAAGACCACCGTTCAGAATCGAAACGTTGCATGAAATGACTTTAGCCGTATTTGGAGACCAGATCTGAATAGCCAGATACTTCCCAACCTTCCTCTTTTTCATCTCCTCTCTATCCTCACTACCTCCAGCCTCACAACATACCCCAATTGGGGATGCCATAAGCTCAATGGCTCCAGACGGTTGGGATTCTTGTACGGTATTCACATTTTTTAAAAAAGAAAGTAGATAGTTATCTTGATATAAAAATTCAAGGCGAACAGAACTGTGCAAATTTGATGAAATTTTATATACCTTCAATATGAAACACACTCAAACCAACTATTCCATATCCCATACTCAAAAACTAACTACGCACAGCGTTCACTTTTCAGAAGAACATGCGCAAAGTACAATATCATCTTTTCAGACGATGATATTTTTTTCATTGCCATGTCAATTTACCAAATGCATACTAGAAATTTTTAATCACAGGGTTAATAAATTACGAACTCCTTATCACAGCACAGCTGCCTGCCGTAGTATAGATATTAAGTTATTTTTTATTTATTTTTCTCACTTTCATTCTCACTGTGTTGTTTATCTTTCTTTTATTTTGCAAAAATATCATTCTGTTAACATTATTATTGAATTATGTATTATTTCTACATACATAGCTTAATTTTACATTATCAATGCATATACTCGTATTTTTAATTTGTTTTAAATCTAGATGAATACAATAAAATTATTTTTTTAACGATTAATGACTTATTTTGTATAAATCACTATAATATAAATAAATACCAAGATGTTTTGAAACCAATGGTTCTCTCATCAGGATACATAGTATACTGAAAAGGAATGACATAAGCATAGCCAATTTATAAACATAGACAATAAGTGATGAGAGAATCTAAATATTAATGTAAAAATAATTAAATTAAATAAACAAAAGTATTTGAAAATACTAATTGTTATATATATATATATATATATATTATAAAATATGTAGATATTTAAAAATAATCGAGGAAAAACGATGCATCAAAATAAAAATTATTTTCTAAATGTCGGCATTAATGTGAAAATAAATTTAAGAGATGGCTATTTAAAAATATATATATATAGTGGTTCCTAAGTAGGAGAGTTTGCCCTTTAAACATTTTTTTAATGTCTGATACTTAATTTTTTTCTAGGCTTATAAAAAGACACATAAAAAAGATGCACGGTTAAACGAAAGGCCAAGGTGTGTTCTACTTGCAGTATTTAATTAAACGTTCTATTATATTTCTAGGCCAACAAATTCTCAAACCGAAAACACATGATTTTGCATTACTTCCCATCACATCGCCTTAACAATAATTTTTGTTTTTCCCAATTCCATTTTCGATGTGTTTTTCTCTCAACATTTATATTTTTTATAAAAACATATTTTATGCGGAAACTTCGCTGGTTTATAAATGCACCCCGGTAAACAGGCAATATGTCAAAAATGTTCGTTTACCTGAATAAAATAAAATAAAATCAAATATACAGATGTTTTCCTATAGACCTATATAATAGATCACAAACCTATGGTGTGAATGCGGCTCCGTTCCTCCAATCATATAATTATTATTCGCCTACGATTGAACACAAGACGCCCGTTTAAAATATGCTTCGTTCATTGATGGGGTCAAAGATCACTGGACCAACTAAGGCCAACTAAGACCAACTAAGACCAGCATAACTTAGGTCTGATTCCAGCTTGTGCAACACTGAGAAAGGTCCAGCCTTCATTCGGTGGGTCGAGTGAGTTACCGAGTAAACCAATACACAATAAGACAGACAATAATAAAACATTACATGTCGAAAGAACGCCAGATGACAGGATACCGAAAATCATGACCTACTAGTGGATGCCCAAATGTAAGCGACCCAGAAGCTGTGGACACTGTGTGGAAGGGGATTGGAGCAGGACGGGAAAGATAGGACTGAAGGTGAATGGCAAGGGACCGCACCCAGTGGAGATCATTTATGGAAGAGACATAGAGATGCCCTAACACGCAAGGGAATGAAACCAAAATAAGGGGTGTGGGTGGACAGCTAGGCAATTTAAGTAAAAAAAAAAAAAAAGGTTCGGCTTGTTTACAAAAAATCGAATTTAGATTGACCCTTTTTATAAATGTTTCGTAATTTGCTTACCGCAGTCAAAATCATGCTAAACTAAAGTGGGCGGCAGTGAACTAGGCTGGTACCAAAATGGGTGTCACACGACCTTCGAATTGGAGGTACTTAGGGCAAGTCTATTAATTCTGACGTCGGTGGAAGATATCAAACCCCAACATGGAATTTAGCGCCGTGACGATAAACTTTATAATCTAGTGCCACTTATATCTTTTTTGTTCAGAACGGTTTTACACTCCTACGGGCGTCTTCAGACTGGCCCATGGTCCTGCCACTGAGAGATCAGTTGTAAATATGTTTTCTGATACGTGCTGATACATAGTTTAATTTTACAGTGAATTTATTAGCGGTATGCATTTAAATCGTACTCAATATACCTGCACAAGGGTGAAACGGGTCAGCTTTAAAATAAATAAGTAGAAATCAAAGAAAATTATTTTTAAACTATAATATACCTAACGATATAATTGCTGCACAGTTTAACATTTTCTGAAAAATATTTTTAATTTTTCTGAAGACGGACAAAACATCGCGCATTAAAAAAAAAACTATAGATTATCTTTATTTTAACACAAAAAGTGATCAATACAATAATTAAAACAGTGGTTTTATTGTTAAATATGTGAGCTTTTCACACTTCGCGCGATGTTTTGTCCTCCTGAAAAGTGACAAGCGCATTTGATACTAAAAAAATTGCAAACCCCGCAACAAAATTCAATCATATTAACTGCTGCACCACGGAGGACATCATTAGACATCTTAAAGTCGAGCACAATTTTTACAATTAATTTAACATAAGGAATTCTAAAGGGTTGGCACTCCCTGGAAGCCAACAGTACAGTCCCAAGACAATGTGTTAATTATTTCAATACATCTCCTAAAGTAATTTCTAATGGAACCGTTGCAACATCATTTAGTAATCAACCGGCAGGTATTTTCATAACACCAGCGGACAATCGGACCCACCTCACTATTCGGTGTTATTTGGCAAGTAATTAATATTACTTTCATGGCTACAGTTACAGCAAAGAAACGTTGCTTCTACGATTTTTACTAGTCTAGTTAAATTCAAATATTTTATATTGTACGATTGTTATCTTTAACAAAACTGAAATATATTAGAAACGTATATATCAAACTAAATATAAATTCATGACATACTTTACCCTTCTTTAGATCAGACGAACTACAGTTCACAACATAACATACCCTTCTGTAGATAAAAAAAACTAGTTCAAAACATAATATTTTAGCCTTCAAACGAGCAATTGAACACAGTTCAGAGCATATATTACTCACTTCTATAGTTCCATCGAAATTTAGTACATAGCATAATTTACTCTTCTACAGATAAATACAAACGTCTTCAAAATATACATAATAATTTACTCTTAAGAGAAAAAGAAAACAGTTCACAGCAAAATTCATTCTTCTGTTGCTCAATTGAAATACAGTTAAAAGCAAAATGTATCTTTCTACAAAGCAATCGAAGCTTAGATCAAAACAAAATTTACTCTTCATGGATTTGTGGAAACAGCTCACTGCATTATATGATCTTCTATAAATCGATCGAAACAGAGTTCGGAACACCTATTTAGAATTATTTTTATTTTTTAATACATTTTTAATCATTGAAGAAAATATTAACAACTCTCAACATGAAACCAAAAAGACACAGAAAATATAACGGTAGCAGCTGGGACCCAAACCCAGGACCTCATGGTCTATCCGGGACCTTGCGCTCTAATCGACTGAGCTACGGCTACCACAATCCGTCCTGTCATTTTTATCGGTATCATACTTCGATTTCTAAGAACTTTTAATTCCATGTTCAATTAATTCAGATATATTTTTGGCGGCTACCTTTTTATCACGACTACAAGATTCTACCCGAATTTATTTGTAAAAATTTTAGATAGTATCTCGGATATACGTAACCGATTTTTTATTTATATGGGAGATCTGATGACTTTTCTACAAGTCTAGGATTAACATTTTTTTTTATAACTTACCGAATCTTATAAACATCAATATATATTCTTAATCATTATTTAGAACTTTATAGTTTACAGGATAATTTAGTATTCTATAGATTAATCGAATCATGGTTCACAACATTATGTACTGAATGATACATGTAAAAAAACATATATCATTCAGTATATAATATATGTGAAAAACAAAGTAACTGAACACAATATAATAATAACAACGTAACTTCAATTGAATTTCGTAATACACAATAAAGATTTCCATGGTCAAAGTCTACATTACAACAAAAACCTTCGATAAAAGAAAGCTTTATTCGAAACTAATACCCTTGGTGGAATTACAATTACAATCTAGCAAAACGTAAGTAATTTAATTATATTACAATACAATTACGTACGACATTAGCCGTGGTACCTTTATCAGGTAGGTATTAAGTGTTATTATGTATCCATCATAAAAACGTAAAAAAGGTTATAAAGAATAAAAATAGCAACAAAATACATAGTTTTCCCGATCCACACTCACAAGTCATCGCGGAATTGAGAATCATACAATGGCCAATTAAACAAACAAAAAAACGTGAATTATCAACTTGTTAAATGCATGTAATCCGATCAAATCTGATAGGAAAATAAAACATTTCATGTGGGTCATTCGATATAATTTATTGTATGAATCATGATAATTCTGCCTTTGAAACTGGTTCGAGGTTATTGGATGATAAAAGAAATTCCTCACGATAAAATTACATTTTCATAGTAAAATGAGTAATTATGAAAATCATTGTAAGTATTACATAGAATCGGTTCATATTATGCAAAATGTATAGGTAAACGATGTAAGGGAGACTCAAAACTAAAAGAAACGCGACGTGTGATGCGAACTAGGAAGAAGGTAGAGCACTTCTGTCCCGGTGCGAACGGTTTACCAGGGGGGCACTGTTTTGTTAGGACTTGGAACACGTGAAGATGGGTAGAAGGTTGGAGTTTAATCAGCCGGTATACATGGCAACCTAATAAGCCAATATAGGATGTGTAATTGAGTATTCAATATTTTCTTGCTATTCCATGCTGCTTCTTCCTTATCCATGCTGGTTATTTCGCCTTCCCTTGTTCCGTTTCTTCTATTCCGGGTCACTAATATCAGAGTCCGTTTCGTTCATGGTATATATATATTGAGTTGACTGTCAAAGTTTGTCTTTGATTTAGCTATCACTAGAATGACCGAAAAATACACCTTGAACTCCGATTGATTTTAAAAAAATATGGAACAGAAGCAAAGACACTACAAAATGTCATTGGACAGAACGCATTGCTATCACGATGGAAATGAACAATAACTTTGACAATTAATTGATGGAAAAATCCCTTCATCCACGGTACCAAAGAGTTACCTAGAGCGCAAGGACGCCTTAAAACTCGCTGAATCGGCGATATTTTTAACAAGGCTGCTCTCTGACGGTCCGGTGAGGAATGAACTTTTCACTCGCTACTGGAGACACTGCGCAGAAAAGTCCCACAATGGACCGCGATGCAAACCGTTACCTTATTTTAGCAAACCTAACTTTTTCTGTGCAGTTTCTGCAGTAACGGGTGAAATGTTTGTTCCTTACCGGACCATCAGAGACCAGCCGTCGGAAAAACGTGGCAGACTAAGATCATACAAAGCAGTAAATCTGTTCGTTTTTAGTCTGAACGGTGATCTCCAACGTCATTAAATTTATACAACTATTTATTCCTGGAATTTCCAGGTTACACCAAATATTTTCCGGTAGCAAAGTCTAAAAAGGAGCTTTAAAATGCGCATTGTTGAAAAACTAGTTTGTAAGTTGAATAATAAGCTGCACGTGTAAAATCGTAAAACAATGAGATATTGCGAGCTGATTTCTCGAACAGACATTAGGAAAATATCCTAACTTTAGGCAGCATGTTCCATCGCAACAATTTATCACGAATCCTATGGAACCATATTACATATAACCAATTACAAAATATATCGTAATAATAAACGCTCATTGATCTGACCTTGTCTGACTTGGAATGAGTGGTGTGATTGAATAACTTTGCGCTGTTTCTCAAAAACGTGATTGAACCATACATAATATAATACATGCATAGATAACCACTGTGAACAAAACCTCCCATACAATATTATTTTTCTAATCATCAAGGCGTTTAAGGCCATTTTCAAACTGTGGTTAATCCACATTGTGAACGAATGATCCTAATATAACCTTAAGTAATAAAGTAAGGAAAATTATATACTCATCGCTTCTCAGTATGTTCACATTATCAAAACAATAACACATTTAAATAAATCAATTAAGAAATCAGTTAAATACGATTAAAAACACATTATAAATGTGAAAACCTCACAGAATTCAGAATTTTAATTGCTTTCTAACTAAATCGGGTTTACCGATAATAAATCACTAAACATCCAATTTTTTAAGTAGTGGGAGTAAATTAAATCATATAAATAAGTCGTCACAATGGGGATTAACCACAGTTTGAAAATGGCCTTAAACGCCGAAACAGCTGTCACAATAATAACAACTAAAAATACTTGCAGAACTTAATAATAACATTATTAAATTGGATTTACATTAAATTTTTAAAAAATAATGGAGTTCTACGAATAAAACACAAAAACAATATTAACAAATCTCAAATTAAAAAGAAAAAAAAGGGTAGTCGCATCTCGGACTCGAACCCAGGATCTCTCGGTCTATCCGAGACCTGCGCTCTACCCAATTGAGCTAATGCCACCCCATTGCTTTCCCTTATTTTTATCGATATCATTCTTCAATTTTTAGGAACTATTATATATCATCTTCAATTAATTTCATTTTTGGACTTCTATCTTTATATATACGAGGTGTGTTGAATTTTGAATTTTCGCGGGCTGTGTACATTCGATTATCGATTTTTTTTGTTATGTTGGTACACATATGTTTATCATATGTTAGCATTATCAGCCATTTTGGATTAGTGGTTTGTTTTTGACAACTGGAAAGGTTAGTCACGTTTTTGTGGGTTCTTCGATTTTCTACTTTTGAAAAAGGTGAATCAAATAATATGTATTAAATTTTGCGTTAAAAATGGAATAAAGTGCTCCAACGCACTTAAAATGTTGACTGTGGCATTCGGCGAGTCTACTTTGTCTCAAAAAATCGTTTATAAGTGGTTCAAGCGCTTTACAGAAGGCAGAGAAGATGTTAATGACGATGAGCGTCCTGGAGTTGCAACCACGTCAACAAACGAAGAAAACATCGAAACAGTGAAGAAAATGGTTTTGGAAAATCGTCGAATCACTATTAGGGAAGTTGCAGAGGATGTTGGCATATCAATCGGCTCATGCCATGCAATTTTCTCGGATGTTTTGGGCATGAAACGTGTGGCAGCGAAGTTTGTTCCGAAATTGCTAAATTTTGAGCAAAAGCAACGTCGCATTAGTATCGCTCAGGAGTTGTTGAATGACGTCAACGACGATCCAGATTTGCTCAAAGGGGTCATAACTGGTGATGAAACATGGATATATGGTTATGACGTCGAAACCAAGGCTCAATCATCCCAATGGAAGCGGCCAGAAGAGCCAAGACCGAAAAAAGCACGCCAAGTTCGATCAAATGTGAAGGTTTTGCTCACTCTTTTCTTCGATTACAATGGCGTGGTGCATCATGAGTTCTTGCCAACAGGTCGTACGGTTAATAAGGAATACTGCAAGGATGTTATGGAACGTTTGCGTGAAGCAATACGGCTCAAACGATCGGAATTGTGAAAAAACAAATCATGGATTTTGCATCACGATAATGCACCAGCTCACACATCAATGCGTGTTAGTAATTATTTGACCAAAAACAACACCGTAATCATCCCTCAACCACTGTATTCGCCAGATTTGGCTCCCTGCGACTTTTTCCTATTCCCGAAACTGAAGAGACCAATGAAAGGAAAGCGTTTTGCCACAATTGATGAGATAAAGTCAGAATCAAAGAGCGAGCTGATGGCCAT
The DNA here is from genome assembly GCA_022606495.2 of Halesus radiatus. NCBI lineage: Eukaryota > Metazoa > Arthropoda > Insecta > Trichoptera > Limnephilidae > Halesus > Halesus radiatus. Next base: position 251,806 of record JAHDVE020010043.1, on the reverse strand, counting down.
ACCGAAAAGCGCATTCCAGAAGCGCTTCGAGAATTGGAAGAAGCGCTGGCATAAGTGCATTATATCTGAGGGGGATTACTTTGAAGGGGAGAAAATGGATATTGATGAATAAATACTTTTCGAAAAAATTCGAAATTCACCTTTTCTTTTAAACAAACCTCGTATACGAGTATGTGCTCCAAATGCAAACTATGCTGACGCACTTTTTGGTAATACAGCTATTTAGTAGAATGAACATTATGTCCCAAAATCGAAACCGAATTGAAGTTTATAAACCTCGTTGTAATATTTTTTAGTGTAGACACTATCTAGACTGCAAATAAATTCGGGTAGAATCTTGCAGTCCATATAGAAAGATAGCAGCCAAAAATAAATGGGGATTAATTGAAAGTTTTTAAAAATTGAAGAACAATATCGATAAAAATAATGGAGAGAAATGTGGGGGGGCATTAGCTCAATCAGTTAGAGCTCGGATAGACCGAGAGGTCTTGGGTTCGAGTCGCAGATGCGAGCGTTACCCATTTATTTGCTGTCTTTTATGTTTCATATAGCATTCGAGATTTTTTTATATGTATTATCTTCAATGATTAAAAAACATTTTGACGAAATAATTCAATAATTATAATTACCAACGTGTTTCTACTATACATATCGATAGTTTGCTGTTGCTAACCGCGAATTGTGACATTCATGAAATGAATACGATGGTTCTGCGATCCCTACTAACACAAAGAGGAATTATTGCGGATAAGCCGAGTGGTTAAAATAAATATACCAATTCTATAAACGTTAAGTAGGGGATTAGCATAGTAATTGGGTACTTAAAACACTTCACCTGCGCCAAATATTCAGCAATTGAAAAAATCATACAAAAAATAATAATAATAATAAAAATCAATGTAAGTTTGTTTGTCCTCGATGTTCCCGAAAATCACTGGACCGGTTTCGCTGAAAATAGCAGAGTTTGTTTTTATTAGTGCCGGGAAAGTTTATAAAGTAGTTTGAATGAAATCCAATACGTAAAACTGTTACTATAACGTTTTAAAATTTGTATGGAAAACATTGAACCCGCCATGTTTTATATAGGTTAGCCCATAGATATAACACTCTGGTTAGCCAGAGATTGCATATTCAAAAGAAGGTTTTTTTTTGGAAGAATATTTTCAAAATGGAAAACACGAGTAGGTACCTACTTAAGAACTTTATGATTTAGATATATTTTGAAAAATAAATGTTTGAGATTTAGTTGTTCCAGAGTGGAAGATACTCTCAGTATCGCCCTGGTGAAAGATCACCATTCAGAATTGAAACGTTGCTTGAAATGGCCTTTAGCCGTGTTTGGTGAGCAGATATGAATAGCCAGGTATTTCCCCACCTCCCTCTTCCACTTCTCCTTCCCCTCCCCAATACCTTCAGCCTCACAACATTACCCAATCGGGAATGCCATAGTCTCACTGGCTCCAGACGGTTGGGAGCAGTCGGGACTCTTGTGCGGTATTCATATAAAAAAAAACATTTGGAATGAAATAAAATATTCAAATCAATGTTTCATTATTTGGAGATAGTTACTTTCGCTGTCAAATCAATTATGGCACCCTAATGGACAAAGCAAGAATACACAACTTTATTCCAAAAAAAAATCCCGAGCAAGGCCGGGTCAGCTAGTAATGTTATAATTTTTCAATTGTGATATACTATATTATTTATTACCTTCCCAAAAATCTCCCCATCAATTCATATTAGATTTGATTGTATTGCTCAATTTAAATACACTTCAAATTTGTGGTCATTTATTTTAAAGCCGAAATTATGACATCCAGATAAGGTTGCCGATAAGTGGGACGATGCGAGCTCTCCGGATACCTCAATATGCAGCGTTATAACATGCCAATAACGCTATCTGTCCGGCACGCACGGTGCCCGCTAATATGAATAATTATTGGCGGGAATGTAACTGTCGGATAAGAAGCGCGATCTGACACAACAACTGTCATAATGATGAATGCTTCGCTGGATGATTTCTACAGACGAGTTTTACAAATAAGTTAAGTTTGTTTTATTTATTATATTGTATGTAAGCGACCATTGTCGTTACAAGACTGTAAACATGTAGGTGCTGGATTAAGCCACTTTATATGCTTCTGGGGGTACGGGGCCGACTATCCTTGAGGCAGGTTCAGGAATCCTTCAGGTGGGAGGCAGAAGTGAAAGACTTTCTATGGTTACAAGATGTGACTGGGTACGAGTCACGATTGCTCGTCCGAGTGTGACTCCTGCGGTGGTGGATATGTGCCTTGATGGGATCACGGCGTTGGAGGGCAGGAGGCGAAGGGCACTCGACTGCACTCGAACGGTGGGCGTTGGGGTTCGGCGGTTCCTGCCGAGTTTTCTCGCAGCGTCTCAGGCTGGGGATGCAAGTGGCCTGCTTGCTTTGTAGGAGACGGGAGTCTCGACTACGACCACTGGCCGGACGGTCTCTACTCACTCGTCTCTGTCCACTACTGACTTTGCTTCGGCCAAAGTCCCCCTTTTTAATCACATCCGAACTATTCTTCGGGTTCCTTCGTGAACTACGAACTGTGGCTCGGTGGCTTTTAATTAGTTCGCTGTTAATCCCCGTAACTGCCTTTTTCTGGCGACTGAGAAATTCCCGGGATTTAAAGCCGGGCGTTTGTAAATTACCCTCAGGTAAACAGACCTCGGGTACCGTATTATGGATTAGAATAAATCGGTGTTTCCCGCACTTATGGCTTGTATCAACATAATGTCGCAAAATTAGAAAGAATCATGATTATGAACAATCGATGATCACGTCGGCTACATTGTATACGACCTATATGGATTTTTACATATTTTGTTATAAAAATTCAAATTACAATAGTGACACAGATACAAAACACATCACAGTAAGTACATAGATAAAATAGATAGCCTTCACGAAATTACAACAAGTAAATATTTAATTCACGAAAAAATTCAGGAATAACATCATGTAAGTACCATTCCAAATAATTAGCAACGGAGACGAATATACAAAACACACCTCACTCACATTCAATGATACTTACACTCTAGACAAATATCTTATTAATAATTGTTGAGGATAATCAATTGCAATAATCGTCATATGCATTTGTATTCCGTGCAGTTGAACACATCTACTATGTCTGAAAAAGTATTACCTTCTGCGTGAAGTCTAGGTACAAGTGAATTTACAAGTGAACAGTCCTGAAATCATTGTTACAATTGAATAAAATTTCAGAAACAAATCTTCTGAGAGATTTAATAACTTTAGTTCTTTAATTGCGTAATTTACAGTTTCAATTGGTAATCCGAGTTCAAGGTAAACATATCTTAGAAATTTATGTTGAACTTTTTAAATGGAATCGGAGTGGATTTTTTATAGTGAGGGGACCATATAAAAGAAATATATTTAACTTGACTACGAACTACGAAAGAGTATAATAATTTCAGTGTTGAAATATTCCTGCAGTCTATGGCATTTCGAAGAATGAAGCCAAGCATTTTAAAACGTTTATTAGTTATTGAATTGATATATTGTTATGTAACGAAAGGATGGCCCTGAGATGAGTTCTAGCTACTCGTCTTAACAAATAACCTAGGCAAGCAATCGCAACACTTCCCGCCATAACTAACCAATCAGGTGATTTAACGCTCAGATTAAACCAATCAGAGCATACATTTGTACTGTCTGATAACAGAGCAACAGGAAGCGACGCGAGCGTCAACCGCGACTTGGCGGCCGTTTCTACTGCCCTTGCAACTTCACTTCCCGTCTGGAGCCAAAAGAGTCAACTGCGTCTCTGAAAAGCGGCCGCTATATTGTGTCACTAATTTGTTATGGCAATCGTACTATGCATGCGGGTTGAAACCCGAAGCTAGACGTGCCATTCGCTGCCAAAGCACTCAACATGGTGACTTATCAATTAAAAGCCAATTAAATTCAGTGCAGAGATGTCCAGCCCTGGCGTCATTGCCAACAACTCCCGCCACCTGATCAGATCACCTCATGTAAGCTGATTTAGCATTCTCCCCTTAATGTGTTGTTCTAGCCCTTGTTATATTTGCAATACCCGGTTAGAGATTTAAATCAGAAAGAGGGAAATTTCATGTCAAACGCATTTCTAGAATAAGACTTTTCTACTAACTACTAGATTGTTCTTAACCTACAATTTTTGTCTGACTTAACAATAAACTCTGAGATTTGAAAGCACTTGACTTGACTCATTTAACGTAGAATTAGAGACTCCCTCAACCCAATTATAAGATTGCGATCGATTCACGACCCTGAACGATGAGAACCTAATGCCGCTGCCGATCTGAGCTAAACTAATGTCCGGACCAGACTTCACATATAAGAGGCCATCTCCAGGATAAGTCCTGCCGATATAATTGTCCCCCAAAACTCCCCCTTGTAACCCAACCTTCCTCTTCCCCCCATCTTCATTCACCCCGATTTCATAATACTGGCTTTCCAACTTAGGGGCTTTCTTCCAACCTAACCTTCCTCTTCCTCCCCTCTCTCTCCTCATTTTCATAATACTGTCGTCCAACTTGGGGCTCCTTTACCGTCATTTCGTAACACTGGCGCCCAACGTGGGTACGATTGCCGTAACAAATTAGTAACACAAAATAGCGGCCTCTTTTCAGAGACGCAGTTGACTCTTTTGGCTCCAGACGGGAAGTGAAGTTGGAAGGGCAGTAGAAGCGGCCGCCAAGTCGCGGTTGGCGCTCGCGTCGCTTCTTGTTGCTCTGTTATCAGACAGTACAAATGTATGCTCTGATTGGTTTAATTTGAGCGTTAAATCACCTGATTGGTTTGTTATGGCGGGAAGTGTTGCGATTGCTTGCCTAGGTTATTTGTTAAGACGAGTAGCTAGAACTCATCTCAAGGCCATCCTTTCGTTACATAGCAATATGTAAAAAATATATATATATATATATATTTAGAGTAGAAAACAATGCCAAGATCTGATAGACGAGAGGAAAAGATTATTGATTTTATATTGAAAGTTGAGAGGATGACTTATTCAAAAAAAATCTGATTGTATGGCATTTACTAATGTTTAAAAAAAAAGTTTGTTAAGTTCACACCAATCTTGTAATTTATTTAAATATAATCGAATGTGAAAACAGTCCTTCAATAGTTTTTATTAGTTTGAAGAGCAACAGTATAATATCATTAATAAACAGTAAAAAAAGCATCGGGCCTAAATGTGAACCTTGCGGTACACCACTTGTAGCCGCGAATTTGTATGACGGGTTAGAATTGATTATTACTTTACTATTAAGAATTCTGTTCGTAAGGTAGCATCCACTGTAATAATTTACCCTCTATACCTAATTTGCAAAGTTTATTAAGAAGAATTTTATGGTTTGCTTTGTCAAATGCTTTTACAAAGTCTGTATATATTGTTTTAATTATACGTACGAGTTTGCGGCAACCTTCTTTAATCATAATGTACAGTGCAAACGCTTCGGTTTTCCCGCAATTTTTTTGCGACAAGTTGGAAATAAAACGATCTGAAATACGCAGCATGACATTAAAATTTAGAATTTACAGACGTCAAATATCTTTTAAAGAATGACCTGGGGTGGTAAAAAGCTATCTGTTGCCCGATAATGTTCATAATACAGATGCTCATTTTAGAGATAGCGGACGGACAGCCATCGCTTACATTTGTCGGCCCCTTAAAATACCGTCCCTCCGGGAATTTTTAATAACTGGGTATAATGCAGGCATAAAAAACGCTCTAAATATGTAGCACAATTAATAATGTAACTATGAAACCCCCATACATTTGCCCTGCCCAATTACCAGACCCCTATGATAAAGCGTACGCATACATTTGCTTTCACTAGCAAAAGGTCAATCAATAATATTTATATTTGAACGAGTCAATAGAGACATCAACTTTTACCCCACACTGACTTGTGATAGATAAATAATTCATTAAAAAAAACTGTAAAATCACTGAAACCGCACATTTAATTCATTATTGATTCAAAAGGGGAGCGGTGTTGACATAAATAGCCCATTTCAATATTATGATTGGACCGTCGGTATTCCACTTCGACCAAAATATAAAAACGATTAGGACTTTGTTGTAATGTGATTATGACGCCTGTAATACAGCATTATGAAATTTGAATACAAAAAATTCCTTCGAAGGGCAAAACGGCTGTGACGCTACGCAAACCAAACGTATTATTTAGATTATTACTCATGATTGGACTCCAACCCTCTTTATTGAAAAAAAAACTGAAAAACAATTGCAACGTTTCCAAAAGTGCACGCGTCCGATATTGCTATAATGCCCCGAGACGCAAAGCATATCCCGCCATACACCTTTACCGGCATAAGATACTACGTATGTCGAAAATCAAATGTACAATTTGATAAATTCTAAGGTTCCTACCTATATATCTTTGACAAACTGCAGTGGTCCCGTGACTCTCATGTACGCAATACATTGCCAACAATAACATTTACTTGTTTTCCAGACTCGAACTGCGGTACTTGAGGGCAGCTACAGCTATCCCTCAAAAGTTTGGGATGAAATACCTCTATCTATTCGAACATCGACATCCATTTGCTGCAGAACTTCTTGAAGCACTGCAGTAAATGATTGCTGACTGCAGTCAGCCGCAAAATATCACAATTGATAAATAATTAAATGGATACTTGTGTTAGAGATGATGTATTTTATTTTTTTTTATAATTAAGTGTATAGATTTTATGTAAGATAAATAACTTTATCTGATTTCTAGAAACACTTCTAAAAACTAGCTGCACTCCGGGATCCGGAACGAATAACTGAGCAGTGATCTTTTCGTCAATTGCTAAAATAAAATATTATGTAAAAATGACAAATAAATGTTTTATTATATCAGAACTTGAAGCGCCTCAAGACGATTAATATCAATTGTTCCGTCAATTTACGTCATTGGTGCGATTTCCAATTGCTAATTGAACGTTTACAGAGGCAATTAAAGCGATTGAAAATTGCGACTTCTCATTGAAGTGAGAATGATAGGAATTTTGACTGACGCATGGAAATCGCCATTGACGGCGAGGAATGATTTAGAATGGTTTCGCTGTGCGATTGACAATCGTTCGTTCACTGCTGTCTATCAATTTTACTTATGATTGCATTATATCGCAGTTGCCCAGAATTATAGAAAGGAAAATTAAACGATTATCATTGTATTTGCACCCTGTGCGTACAGTTACTGCAGACGTCCACAAAACTGGGGAGAAAATATTGACGAGACGATTGGCATTCCATCTATCGCATTTCAATGCACACTGTCAATAAGTAAGCACATTGACAATTAACATTGGTCATTCAATGCACACTGTCAATAAGTAAGCACATTGACAATTAACTTGGTCGTCTCGGGCCGCTTTACACTCTTAAAATGTTGACAAACTAACCTCAAAAACAAAAATTAATTAAATATTTTCATTATTCGATTAGGATACTAAGGAGTGGGTGAATTTGGTAGGATTTGAAGTCATGCAAATTTATTTGATTTTCATAATAAGCAAACACTTTGTGGATCGACATGATGAATTAAAAGAAATACACTTTGTATGAATCCACTTCTATTTTGTATATTTGTCAACTAGTTTCGATTCTGCTGAATCTTCATCGGGACTGAAAAATATTTAAATATACTAGATATTTTTCAGTCCCGGTGAAGATTCAGCAGAATCGAAACTATGAACCTCAACACAGGCTTGTCCTAATGAGGTTAAAAATTCTAACGTTCAAAAAGACACGTAAAGAAACAATAAATAAAAAATTAAAGTTGACATACGAGATGTATTTCTTTTAATTCATACAAAATGTATTTCTTTTAATTCAAATTTATTTGAGGTTAGGTTTAAATATTCATGCATCCTTATTTCAACAGTATTAACGTTTAAATATCATAAATCATCTATAAAATCGACCACGATACTATGATTTTTAGAAACTACCTAGTATTCGTTACATTACCTAAACGAGTGGGCCAATGCCTCGCTTCGCGGAAACCGATCCGACCACGTGCGCTTCAACACATCGGCAGTGTAGACAATTTTACCTACTCAAGGTAAACAACATTTAGTACTGGAGCCAAACTGTGCATCGAATAGGCGGTCGATTGTAATTACACATTCGTCCGCCCCGCGCAGTCACGACATTGCCGCTCTGTTCGACATGTAAAATAAAACCTATTTTTATGTTGTGTGCATGGTTATTTTTGCCTATATGTCAAGTTTCGTTTCAGTTTAGAAACAGAAAAAGGAATACTAAGTAAGGTACAAAGTGTGTCAATGTTTTTTATAAAAATGGGATTTTCCAAAATTTCTCAAATGCGAGGATAATAATCGGGAGGATCTCTCTATTCACATTATGAGTAAAAGGGACACCTGACTAGATAATTTCATTGCCGAACCAGTATTTTTAATGCGGTGAATCCCTGCTTAAGGATAAACATTTATTATTATATTAATTATTGTGTTCTAATATTTATCATTTGTCTATACCTGACATTATTATTTTTAGTATTCTATATATTCCTGACGAAGAAAGCATCGCTTTCGAAACATGTAGATATCGGTGTATTTTAACAAAGCATTTTTTTTAATGTATTTATTAATAATGACGCCACAAAGTGAATACCAGTCGTTTGAAGAAATTAATTAAAAAGACTTAAGGGGAAACGGCTGCGGTGCCAGTTTCACACAAAACTGAATTTTGTATAAAAATACCCCTCCAAACTGAATGATCTATTTTTTTTTTAAATTAAAGGTTTAGTAAATATCTAGTACGGGTGAGAAGTATTTTATTTATTTTTGTTTTACCTTAGGAAATATCGGCCATTAAAGGAATTGATTTTTCACGATTTTAGAGGCATCTTTAACAATTATTTAGGAGCTAACGGTGATTTAAAAAAAAGTTTTAACCCATCTGCTATTAAAATATAATGAAATATAAAATTAATTTTATTTTTTAAATATTAAAATAAGCATTATGGTGGGACTTTAAATTAAATTAAAAATTACCAATTTAAGGTGGAACACAAATTTGCCATAGAGAATTTAAAATATCGATCCGTTTTATTTTTATATTTTTATTTATGTAATCATACTTACATAGCAAATGTGATATATTTTTTAAAAAGTACGATAAACCCGCAAATAATTTTCTAAGCTGCCTCTAAAATTATGAAAATTGTTTCTTTTTCATGGCACATACTTAAAAATTAAAACAAAAATAAATAAAATACTTCGCATCCGTACTAGATATTTACTAAACCATTAATTTAAAAAATATATCATTCCGTTTGGATGGGTATTTTGGCCTCCATTCCAAAATTCAGTTTTGTATGAAACAGGCACCGCAGCCGTTCCCCTTAATATATTTCTGGCAAAGGAAGGGTACTTCCGAAACCGGTCGATTATTATATTAAATTGGAATAGTTCAAAACAGATTTATGCGTTTATATTATAATTATGAGTAAATGCTTTTTACGGATATGAAATATTTACGTGTTTGATTCGACCAGAGTACAAAATAAACGGAAAAAATGCATGCATACAATCATTATTCTGATGTATAAAAACGACCAACGTTTTCAACAAAAACATTGTTATAAATACATTTTAAAAGGGAAACAAATAGGAGTATAATAGCTTATATACTTACAATATGCACCTGGCCTAGCGTATGTCATAATAGGAAATGTGATACCGGACATACGTCAGTGATATAACCTCAATAAGGCTTCAACTTGGTAATAAGAACGGCTTAGCTATGACATTTATCGGTTCATTTAGCCGTAAATACCTTATTCAGTTAGCGTTTCCTTTGTGAGAATCTTCCGCAAAGCTCTTTAATCTTAGATAAAGTTTGTAACAAGTAAAAATGTTACGTAAAGTCGGAACGAAAAAAAATTGCAAGAATTACGATAAATTCGTGAAAAATCATTCATTCAAAAGACGACCTCCGTGGTAGACCGGTAAAATCTACATAATTTCAGTTATACGTCTTCGTTCCAGATTGTGAGGATACCTTCAGAATCGCCCTGGATATAGTCCCACTCAAAATATGAAGGCAGGTGTAGGTACTTCACAAGCTTCGTCTACCCTAATTCACGCATTTCCTTCAAAATATTTCCCGATAAGGAGTGACATAGTCCGAGTCTCTGATACTGATAGTGAAAATTATTGAGTGGCAATCAAACAAATAATAAAATAAACCGTATAATTACAGTAATTACGACCGCAAAGAGAATTCGATCCCAGGATCACAGAAGACGCGAGAAAATTTATCGGGTGAACGTTATATTATCGCCGAGCAATTAGCCAAGAACGAAGGAGTTCTTGACCTAGTGCATCTTTGACCTCACACGGCGTTAGGATTTAGGACTATGCGAAATGCAAATATATCGAAGTGGAGTAGTGAACTAAGTATCAGATTCCATACTAAATTGAAACGACAGTTGGTGATAACTTGAGTCCAGTGGGGGGGTTTTGCAGTGAACTCCCATAAAAAGAAAGAAAATAAAAAAAACCTTATGTAATAAATTTACCACACTTTTAAACAGCGCGCCATTCACTCAGTGCTGAAAAAATCCACCCGTCCGTATAGGTAACACTGCCCGAGAGCGAGTCTGAAATAAATTCCATGCGTGCGTTATGAATTCAGAGACTATGGAACTTTCTGTTCTAAGAAATAGTTCATACTAAAATGCTAGTGGCGCTTGGGCCGGAAACCGTGCCGAGCGTGCAAACCTCGGAAATCTAGTGGGTGACCGTGTGCGCAGCGACTATGGAATAGTATTACCACCAAATTTATACGGAATAGTATTTTGCAAGAATCAACAGATTTTTTTCTGTGATTATCGTGTTTTAAGTTGTTATTAAAATACATTCATTTCTGAAGATGTTACCTTTTTATATTAAAAAATGAAAAGTTTCTTGCGTAAATTATGATTCTCGTATTTAAAACAATTTTTTTGTAACCCACGACATTATATTATTCATAATCCACACCGAATTATTTCTTGTTGCTACTAGGTCGGTAATATCTGGTGAATTGATATGATAAAATTCCTATATGTCTAGGGAAAAATATATATAATATGAAAAAGACTAACATACCCTTTGATCAAGACCCTTGGGGTGATTTTTCACAAAAACGGCGCTATACAAATCATCCAAGTATTATTACAGATTTTTTTCATATACATATCATGGATGAGGGAACTTTTTTATTACTTTTTTTTTAATTTCCAATTGAACTCCCAATGAGGTAGGCCACTAATTGTCAATTAAGTCTGCTGTAGCAGATTTAAGTAAAAAAATGGTTTCTGGGGTTTGGCACCATAGTATAAGAAGTTTTTTTATCCAAATGTTGTGTTTGTGGTTCCTTGTTGTATGTGTTTTTGACTTTGATATCTAGTGTTTCTAATATGTGTGATTGTTGTTATTTCTTGTTTTTTTTATATTTATGAATGTAAAGTAGTAATGTTTTATTTGCATTATCAAAATCATTAATTGTATTATTGAGTCACCTTCGTCGTTGCAACTCATCCAGTTCAATATTCCTTGCCATAGACTCGGAAACAATTAATCGCTTTTCCCCATTCAACACTCTACTAATAATTATAGTTAGCATTCTCCACTGTCCATAATGTTGAAACTTGTTAAATCAAGCCAGGTCATGAAATTTTTGGCACCAGTCTAAATGATTTTTGTCAGGCTTTACGAAAATATAATTGAATAAATCTAACATCATGGACTCTACCAAAACTTTGTTCGGACTTCGACTTAAATGTTCTCTCAAATGTATAGATATTTTTTTTATTTATGTATTATGTATGTTGTACATATTGTTCAATTTTTTTATGTAGCTCTTGTTTATCTCATTTAGTGTTGTGCATTTTGTGTAATGGTTCATTTATATAAAAATAAAAAATAAAATTGGACAGGAATATTTAAAACAAAATTTAAGCGAATAATGCTTTGTATGTCTTGCGCAATAGTTCACCTACATCATATGTATTTACAATCATGCTAAGCATGTTTTTGTTCACATTTCAACATCATAAGCAAGAAAGCAAGCCCAAATTCCATTTAGCTCAAACTACCAAGTTCTGAGATTTTCACAACAATTCAAATTCTAACACATAATAGTGTCTAAAGTTCGTAACAAAGAACCAAAAAAAAATCAACGATGCAGTCAGCCACAAGAAATGTTTGCGCGATTCCTAAGAACTAAATTGTGTACGGTGTAGGCTTGAGCACTTGAATGGACAATCTGAAAGTATACTGATAAACGGGGCTTACTTCTAGCAGTACGGAAGATCTAGTCTCGTTTCTAGGATGAACGCAGTTTCTATGCAGAAAGATTTAATGATGAATGTGTAAGTAAGTCATGGTATTTGAAAGAGGGAGCACGAATGATGAATATAATTGTGAACGACAAACACTTGGAGCAAATGGATGATGAGTTTGTGTATTAGGAAGAAATACACGAGAGAATATGAATGCAAATGAAGCAAGAGTATGTGCCAAAACAGAGTTATGTGTCTATGCCTACGCCTGCGTAGAAACGGTGGTGGTTTTTTTTTCAACAAACAGTATGTTTGCATACAAGCTTACAATACATACAAAGAAACGTAAGCGTATTAAACAAGTGTCTGTGAAATGTACATTAATAATTAACATTGGAAAAGATAATTACATAGCATATTTTTTTCAAAAAATTACACTGTATGGGAAGAATATGAAAATTAAAAAAAAAAAAACAGTATAAAATACTCTTTTTTTACTAGCATTCTTTATGCCTAGCATGTTAAAAAATATAATAAAAATCATTCAAATTCTACACCGATAGTATATAACTCGAATGACACTGATCATAGTAGTTACAAATGTTACGATGATGAGCGGACAATGGACATTGCAGGGTAAACTTGAGATAGATAAATAATAACAATGAACGTTGCAACACTTGTTATTAAATTTCTGCATCATAGGCTATTATAATTGATCATTGTTATCACGGAAACCATAAATTAAAAATATATAAGAAATAACTACTAAACTTTAATATAATAGCAATCAAACATGCTACAGGAATCGGAATAAATGAGGTTAGGCAAGATTCAAACGATGACGCTACGGTCTTGGTCTTACTTTATGTTGCACAAGTCGTTTATTAGAAAAGTGGAGATATAATAAATGATTTAATTTTTATTTTTTAATAAATTAATTAAAAAATATATACTTTGTTTATACCACTTAATATATAATATAATAATAAATATCTACATGTATTCTTTAATATATTCCTGATGATGAAAGCATCGCTTTCAAAACATGTAGATATTTATAAAGTGGTGTAAACAATGTATATATTTTTATTAAGTAACTAAATTTAATAATGTTATTACGAAGGTCTGTAAGTACATCAGTTTTTTATTATTGTGCGAAATATTATGAATCTACTGAAGCAACTAGAGCAACAAAAGATAAACAAATGAACTAATGATCAGAATATAACGTTAATAAATAAAAATGAGAAAAATAAATTATTGATCACTTTTCAGTACTTTCACAATTCTTCAAAATAAGTCAAGGATTTACCAGACACGTTTATTTATTTATAGATACGGAGACAGTTTACATAGCTCCCGTGAGCACTCAGGCTATCTCCCGTTTAACGTTATTCCTTTAGCTGTTTGATAAAGTTCACCAGGGTTGTCGTCATTGGATATTCGGCTATGCCTCTTGGTTCCGCAATATGTCTTCTCATGTAGCTGAGCCTTCTTCCCATCAAGGCGGGACATTGGCACCATGGGTGAATTGGAATCTCTTCATCCTCTTCACATTTCTTGCATCTATTGGTGTTTTTCACTCCCAACAGTTGCATGTGTCTCCTGAAGTGGCGCAGTGTCCCGTTAGTAGTCCTACAAGTTCCCCCAGTGAGTTTCGGTCCATATTGAGTAGTTACCCGGTTCGTCTGGGGTCAGGTCCGTTTATGAGTACTTTGGATTGTCTCATTCGGAGTGCCCTCTCCCATTCCTTCCAATGCTGGGATTTAACCCACCTTTCAATATGTAGTCTGGTGTGGCAAGCTGCCACTCCTACGGCAGGCACGGATACCTCAAGCGGTGCTTCCGCCCCTTTTCTTGCTAGTCCGTTAGCCAGCTCGTTGCCTTCGATACCACTATGCCCTGGTACCCAGATTAGGGTAATGTTATTGATGGTAACCAGTTCTCCAAGAATAGACCTACATTCCATCACCAATCTAGAATCGCGTCTGTTACTTTCCAGTGCCATCAGAGCATATTCTTAAGTTCTTGTTTCTGTACGTCATACGTATATTCTCCTATGCGCAGGCTAAGATGGCTTTCCTCACCTTGAAACACGGTGCTGTATATTCCTAGAGGTATACTTGGATCCCTGCTATCCAGACCCCGGCCCCGGTTGCTTCCTCAATCATAGACCGTCTGTAAACCAAATTAGTTTCTGTTTGGAGGTAGGACATAGAACCGTTCCACATTCCTCCCTTGTGGGGTACATCACTCCAAACTGCTATCTGAAGTCTTGTTTGCCGTCTTTTGCTGCCTCATTCCAGCTGTCGGACTAATTGCCCTTACCACACACATTTAAAATCATTGCCTTAATAGCATTCAAGTAATTATAAAAGAAGAAAAACCCGCCATCATTGAAAGTGGGGAAAACCGATTACAACTGCAAGTACCTCACAGAATTTATTATTTTCCGAGTAAATCGGTGTTTACCGAAAATAAATCATTTCAAAAACTATAAAAATAAAAATTGGGTGGGATAAATAAAATCATATAAGCAGGTCATCGCAATGAAAGCCGAAACAGCCGTCACAATAATAAAAACTAAGATACTTGCAGAACTTAATATTAACATCAACGAATTAAACACAGCAACAATTAATAAAGGAGTTATCAGCAGAACGTAAATGTAATTCGAACCCTCACCCACTAGGCCCTGAATCAGCGATTGTACCGCTAAGCCACGGATGTCATATTATGATCCTGACGAACTCCCAACATCGGCTAATTTATGGCTAGCTAACTTTACTCTACTTATACGTATGTAGCTTCTAAGCCATTCTGAGGGCATTGACATACTTATCTTTGCAGACGACCAAAAATGAACTAATGATCTATTTCATACTTAAATTCATAGATGTTTGCTCTTACAGGATCTACCGTACCAATGCCACAGACTGCATTAATTACCTTTTTCTTCAACCTGTTATAAGTTCATTTTTTATACGAGTATACACCATTCTTCATAATTATTGTTAACTGTTGATTTTCCATTTTTTTTTTTAAATTTAATGTAAATCAAATTTAATAATGTTATTATTAAATTCTGTAAGTATTTTTAGTTTTTATTATTGTGACAGCTGTTTCGGCGTTTAAGGCCATTTAAAAACTGTGGTTAATCCACATTGTGACGACTTATTTATATGATTTAATTTACTCCCACTCCTTTAAAATTTGGATGGGTAATGATTTATTATCGGTAAAACCGATTTATTTAGAAAGCAATTAAAATTCTACGAATTAAACACAAAAACACAAAGACGCCCGAGGAAGACATGGCACGATCAAGTGAATCAAATACTTGAGTCGAGCCATGTCAGGAAGGTCGGAATAATAGAAAAGAATGTATGAGACCATGTATGAATGTGAATGAAGCAAAAAGTGTATGCCTAGATCGAGTTGTTTGGCGGTCCGTCCTCTCTGCCTACCCCTGCGGGGAAACGGCGTGATGGTTAGTTAGTTAAGACAAACATTTCCCCGTACTAACCGCATAACGCGCAAAAATTTAAAAAATCCTACTACCATCACCATTATAAACGGAAAACGTTGCTTGTTCAATGATGGAGGACTTAGTTAGCAGAGAAATTAGACCGAAGAATGATTTTATTTTATTTTTTATGTCAGGTGAGACTATGTCATCCCCAATTGGGGTATGTTGTGTGGCTGAAGGTTGTAGGAAGTGGAAAGAGATGTAGGAAGGTGAAAAAGATGTAGAAAAGGAAGGTGGGGAAGTACCTGGCTATTCAGATCTGATCACCAAACACGGCTAAAGCCATTTCAAGCAACGTTTCGTTTGGATGTGTGGAAACCCGGCACATTTGTCCACTGAGACAACGGGTCAAATGCCTTTGTATCTGCCGCTGGTTGGCCTTTATACGAGCGATATCGATATGGTCCTGCCGCCGAGAGCTCCGTTGCAAGCAATATGTCTGATACACGATTCGTTTATGGGGAGAAATGGTACAAAACAGATCTATCAGCGGTTAGCCAATGAAACACTGTCCCACGTGGTTTGTGCCGCATTTTGTCACATTATCGATTCAGTAATGAGATAAGGGAATTTATTTAGACGGTAGAGGACATGTCCATTACTGAAACAAAATGGCATTGGACGGCCAATGAATTTTTAATATCGCCATCGACAAAAAACAACTTTGGATTGTAACGAAAATCGTTTACATTACGTAATGTACGTTCCTAACTTTTACGGAAGAATTGCACGCCTACTGAGTATATCGATTAGAGTACTAAGTAAATATATAATTATCAAATGAAATACTCAAACTTTGTTTAAACCACGTTTATTTTATACGCCTACCGGTTTCGGAACAACCGTTCCATCCGTGTGTGTATACACTTGCTTGGTTGTTCCGAAACCGGTAGGCGTATAAAATAAATGTGGAATAAACAAAGTTTGAATGTTTCATTTGATTATAATGGATAACCACAAGTGATAGCTTCATACAATAGTACATTTATATAATTATTTCTTCAATAAGTATATAATTATTTTGTAGTGTCATTATTAATGAGAAATACTTTGTTTACAACACTGTTTAATATACAAATATCAAAATTTTTCGGAAGCCAAGCTTCCCTCATCAGGATACAAAGTAAACTAAAAAATAATGACAAGTATAGAAAAATAATAATGTAAGAATAGACGAACTACAACCATTAACAAAAATTAACAGTAAGTGATGAAAGTAGGTAAGTAATTAATTAATTAAAAAGGGAAAAATAACTGAAAAAGAATAAAAATATTATTAAATAAATATAATAAAATAAATTTATATTAAAAACTTCAAAAAGAAGCCCGTCCTTTGGGTTAGTAGGTAAAAAAACATGGGTTTTTCTTTCATTAGATTTCGCAATAACAATAAGTGTTTATAAGAGACAAAAATGTTACATTACAAATTTTGTCTGGTATGTCTCGTTTAGTATTTTACGTTAAATACTAAACAAGATGACGCAGGAACAAACTTGACGTATACGAATATTTTGTGGGTTTCGGGTATAGTTCTTTTTGTACCTGAACGTATGGGATACGGCTTGTTGCGTTGCATCAATAAAATAATAATACTTATTATTTTTAAAATGTATATTAATAGTATTATAAATGCATTCAAGAGATAGCTGTTCTTAAAAAATATTTGTTTATTCGGTTGAGTTTTGTTAACACAAGCAGGATTTAGAACGCTAATATTTGTTGGGTTAAAATCCCAAAATAAGAAATTTTGAAGTGAGGAGGCTAAATAAAAATAAGGAACATTAGTAAAGCAAATAAGTTAATTTACATACTGTGCATGAAAGTTGTCAATATACGAGAATCGTAAGATTAGATTTGCTGGAAAACGAAACATTATTATTGCTGAAACAGGTATTTCTTCATAGAGTAATAATATCTCGTCGAATCGGATTCCACTATGAGCACGGTAGAACGGCGGGGGGGGGGCAGTTTCCGTTATTTGGCGGTCTATCGGCGAGCGAAAGCATTACGGGGGGCGTTGATGGGGACTTACCCTCAAGTAAATGGAACGATTCATCTCTCATCTAAATATACCATAATGTATTTGTCGTATTTTAACGTAGGGATTATCATTACAGAGCTCCATGTGAAGCAATAATTTTTATGACATCGAAACGAAGAGATAGTGCGGCCAACACCAGAGCTCTTGGGTAAATACAGATTAGATTACTAATGCTGATTCCAGCTTGTTATATCGCGATTAGTTGCCCCCATTACTACGGAATACAGGACTGATTATTTTAGAAACGTAATCAACACTAACATAATTAACTGCTCAGTTATAATCACGGATTTTCCCCACCATCCTCTTCTCCTTCCCCTCGTCAATACCTTCAGCCTCACAACATTCCCCAATCGGGGATGCCATAGTCGCACTGGCTCCAGACGGTTGGGAGCAGTTGGGACTCTTGTGCGGTATTCATATAAAAAAGGGATAATAGTAGCAGGGGAGACGGGCCATGAACCATTATTAGTACGAAACCGCGCCCACAAGTGTCACAAACATCGTTCACCCACACTACCGTAAATCGCATCTACTTACAGGACTCCGCCTTTGTTTCCACAAACACACCAAAAGCATAACTTTCATTGGCTCCGCCGCTTTGATAGTCCGTGCAGTTTGATCGCAGCTCGACAACAGTCTACACGCTTTTTTCAATGAAACAAAGAAATGCATCCAAACAAAATTCATGGAGCTAACGACCCTCCTGTCCCCAAAATATAATCCGAAATGATAAATAATATAAATTATAGTCAAACAAATCACTGTATCGATACGCGCATTTTCCATCAATATAACATTTTAACAAATATTAATCACAAATATTTAAATATTGTTAATTACAAACAAAGAACATAGAAGAAATAATAAAATAAACAATACAAGAACTTCCATCCGAAATGAGCTTCACATAAAACACCTGCTAGCTACCCTTCATAGAAGTCACAATGAGGGCGTATCCTAATTTGAAATTTTTAACACTTTTTTTTGTCTTTGTAAAGACAATAAAAATAAACAACAAATATAAAGACGGCAAAAAAAACAAATATTCATAAAGGTAGTAAAATTAGTTTGTCAATATCTTCAAAAATGACGAAGGTAAGATCTTTCGAAATTAACTTGGGGAAAACGCATACCCGTGAGTTCAAGAGTCACAATTCAGTACAATTCAAATGGCAGTAAAGAATACGGCCGCGCGTATGTTATTTATGGCCGCACCAGCCACACGCTAATGCTAATCGGCGGGTCGGCGAGATTATCAACATTTTGAAGGCTTATATCTTCGGTACAAGTCGGTATTTTCCAAAAAGTCTTCAGCATGCTCTAATTAATAGAATACATTTGTAAACATTAAATTCCGTTGTAGAAGAAAACCTCATGGAGGTGGCTTGGTCACGTATTAAGAATGCCAGAAGATCGAATTCCGCTGAAGACTGAGGGCGATTCCAGAGGGAAAATGTCCATTGGGCCGCCTCAAAGTTGGGTGTAGTAACTCCAGAGGCTGGGCCTACTGTGGACGGAGGCTGCCGAAGTAGCGCAGGACAGGGAAGCCATTGGTCCCCGACCCGAACAGGACAAGGGGGAGAAGATGGGATGAGACAAGAACCTTCATCAAGCGGTGGCTTTATAACAATCGATACAAATGACAAAATGTAAGACACCATAAAACTTCAGGTACAATAGCGTTTAATTGTTAACAAGTTTAACTTTCCGTAATAAATAACGCCATTAGCATTGTCTCAGCAGTCTCCCCACTCATTTGACTCTTTATAGTGAATGCTGCGATAACCTTGAACATAATATTATTCATTATATAAATCTTTGATTATCATGCAGTTTCATACTAACAAATATTTAATTACGCAATCTCCACACAATCACGTGCAGATAGGAGAAAAATAAAATTCTTGAACCTTACAGAGAGCGGCTACCTACATGGCGGGAGACAGCACAGTCAGCACACTGCACAGTTCACGGGGCGGCAATTATAGCGTAAACAAAGAAATTATTCTACAAAAAATAGTCAGAGTGAATTGAACTCGGTGTCATTATAAATGATAGTGTAAAGTGACCTCACCCGTGAACATGTTGGACAGGTCGCAAACAGAATAAAATCGTTATTATTATAGTGCGTTGATTTTGATTATAATTAAAATAAATGTCTGTATTCTTTGAGAAATGTTTTTGGAGAACTTTAAAAAACTTTTAAAAATAATACACGAAAAATGGTCGTGTATATATATATATATTTAAGAGAGATGAACATTCCCGGGTTACGAATAACCTGATAATATTAAAAAATTCCTACTACCATCACTGGTCAAACTTCACTGGATTGTTTGGTTTGATAGATCACTAAAATTGAGTATAATTATGGAGTTATGATAGTCAAATCAAAAGAAAGTACATCTCTCAGTATCACCCTGGTGAAAGATCACCATTCAGAATCAAAACGTTAGTTGAAATGGATTTAGCCATGTTTGGTGACCAGATCGGAATAGCCAGGTGCTTCACAACCTTCCTCTCCCACATCTCCGTCCCTTACCAACTTTCATCAGCCTCACAACATACTCCAATTGGGGGTGCCGAATGGCGTGTCCACACGGAGCCAGTAATTAGTCGAGTAGCAAGTGGTAACTAAAACGTCTAGTAGAACTTGCAGGCACTGACCACGCCGCGTGTGGACAAAATGCTTTAGTGGTGAGTAGCCCTACCACCGCCTGCGCGCGCACCCTTGCAGTGTAGACGAGGGCAGCTGCTGTCCACTGGCAGCATATGGACACTAATCTACTATATCATTCGAGTTCACAAGTACCTACGGTGCAGTGGCGAGTCGGCAGCTTGACGCGCCTCGTTAGCAGGTGGGGGTGGGGACATCAACTTACTAAAATGCACGTTTGGACGTCACTGGCAGGACAGTGCTTTGGTTACCACTAGCTACTCGACTAAATACTGACTCCGTGTGGACGCGCCAATAGTCCCACTGGCTCCGGACAGTAGGGACTATAGTGCGGTGTTCAATTTAAAAAATCAAATGAAAGAGAACGTAAAACCTAATGACAATACACAATAGCGCCATTTCTTTCATTTGATGATTTTTTTCAACAAAGATATTATTAATTGGAATAGTCACCAATACCTGTAGAATGTCATAAATATTATCTGAGAGCATTGAGACCAGAAAAAGTGTTTAAAAACCAAAGATATTTGCTTCTTTACCATTATTTTATATCTCACCCATTAAATTAATGTATCTTACAAAGTTCAATCTCCACACGTTTCATGATGAATGAATTCCGATAGTGAAAAATTACAATAAACGTTTCATTCGG
Organism: Halesus radiatus; assembly: GCA_022606495.2. Taxonomy (NCBI): domain Eukaryota; kingdom Metazoa; phylum Arthropoda; class Insecta; order Trichoptera; family Limnephilidae; genus Halesus; species Halesus radiatus. The sequence continues at coordinate 230,550 of JAHDVE020010043.1, read as the reverse complement.
CAGTAATTTTTTTTTAAATTACGACAGAATGAATCACTGTATAAAATAGCACGAAAGGGGAACCTCCTAGGACCAATCAAAAACATGAGTCACAATCGATAATTGGGTGAGAATTCACCCCAGGTGAGTAATCAACCCCATAACACCACTTAACACGCCCTTTAAACACGTATTGTGTGACAATTATTACAGTATAATTAACATCAAATAAAGTTGTTTACACGAGAGTTCATCAACCGCGGTCCGCAAAAGATTCGAGCGTAAGATACTCGTACATGACATATACTGAACTAAATACTGCGGTGAATGACGCGGTGAAGAACATTGTCCAAATGTGTAGTCGCGCTATGAACTCAAGGCTATTCACGACACTATGTGGGAATATTGACTCTCACCACTAACTGCAGAAGTAAGATGGTGATCGAGAAGAAGGGTTTTTACAACTCTTTTCAAATTGAGGGAAAAAGTAAATCAATTTTGGCGAGAGCAAAAATTTTACCTAGGAGAGAGAGCCTTTGATAAATGGATGGCTAAGCTTGCCCATATGGACATATTTAGCCTTTTCAAGGATCTTGTAAAATAAAATGGATGAGTTTAAAAAGAAGGTGGCTGGCTCTTTGGGATAGTCGCGTACAAGAGAATACTAATATAAATGTTTACACTTTTCGGAGAATTTTTGATCGCTGTTGTTGTCAACTAGAAAGCCATATTCAACATAACAAATCAACATTTGAGGGCATTAGCTGAAAACTTTAATAGTCTATTATTCCCTAAAAATTAGTATCCACTTAAAATTAATCCATTCTCGGGAGTAATGAAGACATGCGCAACTTCGGGAAAAAAACCTGATGAAACCCTGAAGTTGTCTTCTGATGTCTCCCCGGTGTTCAGACATAAAATGCAATTACTTTATCAATTTTGGATATCACTCGAAAAATAATATCTATCTCTGAGTTATAAAGCTGTCAAATAGTTGGTTGATGTTTCGACTTCCTATTAAATAAGTAATAACATCTGGTGCTATGTATCTCTGTTTCTTTTGTATTACTGCCAGTAAACAGAAATAGCACCAGATGTCGCACTAACCGAAAATTTTAATTTTTTAAACATTGCATTAATAAATAAAATACTATCTACATCATAGAGCAATACAATTAGAGGCACTATTGCGTATATAATATCTCGTTGAAGCTATTTCCACTATGAGAACGCTAGAGCGGTGCGGGGGTGGTTTCCGTTTGCCGGTCTGTCACCGAGCGAACGCAGTACGGCGCGCGTTGGGGTAACTTCCCCTCAACTAAGTGGAACCATTTATTTCGCTTCGTGTCTCATCTAAATATAATACATCAATATACTGCATTGGTTTTTTTCTGTCTTAGTCTTCAGCCGGTCTATGGTAATATTTCTCATATTTTTCCCGGTCCGCAGGGCTAAAAAGGTTGAAGAACGCTGGATTACACTGTTAAGTTTACAGCACACTGAATCCAAGAAATAGCATAGAATTGGGTCAAAATCAATAATTGGGTGAATATCATCCCTTTAGTCAATGAGGGGTTGTGTTGTCCATGTTTTATACTATCGCCTTTTTGGTGAAATAACACCACAAGAACACGCTACTTTTTTCAATCAATTAAATTCATGACCATAATGACAAGGGAGTTTTAAGCCACATACCCACGTATCTGCCAAAAAATCGATAATTATTCAAAAATAAAATATAAAAAATTGTTTAAACCACTATTTAAATAAATAAATATCTATATATTTTAAAACGGTTTCCTCATAATAATACAATGTATACTATGTGAAAAAACCATTCGTTTTATAACATGTACTCGTAGATATTTATTTATTATTTAACCTTCCAGCGGGGCGCGCTGTCGTAAAATTTACGACAAATGCTCTATATCGCTTCCCCCACTCTCTCCACTTAGTCACAAGCGTCGAGCTCCGAGCTATTCGAAGGTCAGTGTCTCTCTAAACTACAGACGTACCGGATGTGCTTAGAAGTTTTTGTTATTCATTGATATTTGAAAATTTTACGATACGCGCCTTAAAGTGTGAGAATATTAAATAAACTACTTTTTTTCTATTTATTTCTCATATATATCGTTTATTTTTATACAGTACGGGTCGTGTGAAAGTTCCCGCGCTCCTCTCACCACGAGTTCTCGAAATGTTGTGACTAAACCGGAGCGCTAATGTGAAATGGTAAACAGATACCCCCGGCCCAGTATTTACGAAGCCCCACCAGACGTTAACCCCGGTCCTCATTCTCCCACGCCTAGTAAGGCCCTGGGTGTCTTTAATTGGTCGGCGCTCGGGCCTAATAACCTTACAGCAATTCCCATTGCGAAAACTTGATGACGTAAAATTTACGACAAGCGCTCGCTCAATGGAAATTATTCAGCGCGCCCGCTGGAAGGTTAAATAAAAATGATACCACAAAGTTAATTTTCATTTATTGAAGAAGTGACTATAATTATTCAGTGAAACGTGTCCATTTATTTGTTAGGCAAAAGGGAATAAGCCGTATTAAATGATTAATTATTAAATGAGAAAAATGGACTAACCTCAATTTGGATTATGCATATTTTGTGAGTTCCAAATCCGGGGAAGGTCCCTCGTCAAGACGATATTATTGAGAATATCCTCAAATATTGACATTCGTAATGGTCATTTTTATTTATAAAACAACGTGGATAAGACATGGGAAAGAACCTAGAGTTAAAATGTTGAAGAATTTTTTTAATCTCCTGTATAAGTATGTGATTGCGGGTTAGTAGCTTCTGCCTAATGACTTTCGATAAGAAATGAAGTAAACAACAAAACGTATCGCATCGGTAATAGAAATAATAATTATTTTATATTTGAAGAGTTTTAAATTCAGTGTACATTTGTAACAATATGTTACATTGTGAATTAAAACTCTTCAAAAACAAAATGTCAAGAAATTATTATATAATTAATGCCCAATACAAAAAAAGTAATACATAATTATTACCAATGTTCTTTTTTTTGTCAACAATAATTATTGAAATAAGCAGGTAAACTAATCGGCGTTTTGGTCACCGAAAGGTTAAACAAGATACGTAGGTAGGTACTTGAAAGGAGAAAAATATTATTATGTTGAGTGGGGTTTCAATCTACTGGCAACATAAATCCCAACACAACCCACATTTATAAGAAAACCCTTTAGTAGGTAGGTACCTCAATAGTTTCGTAATTAGAAGAAGCATAATAATCTATATATATATATAAATCAAAGTATGTTTGTTTGTCCTCGATTTTCTCGAAGATTACTGGACCGGTTGCTGAAAAAGTCAGTTTGTTCTTATTAGTGCCGGGAAGGTTTAGAGAGTAATTTTAATGAAATCCAATATGTAAAACTGTTGCTACAACATTTTAAAATTAGTATGAAAAACATTGAACCCGCCATGTTTTATTTAGGTTGGCCTATAGATACAACACTCTGGTTAGCCACAGATTGCATATTCAAAAGAAGGTTTTTTTTGGGTAGAATATTTTCAAAATGGAAAACGCGAGTAGGTGCTCACTTAAGAATATATCTAAATCATATTCAAATGAATGTTTCTTTATTTGGAGATAGTTACTTTCGCCGTCAAAACAATTATTGTATCCGAGCAAGGCCGGGTACACATCAGCTAGTATAAATATATATATATATATATTTGGAAAGAGAATGTTGTTTATTGTTTCCTCATCATCGAGAAAGTCTCGATGAGATATTGAGAAATATTTAAAGTATTTATAAACAATAGAAGCGCTTAGAATATAATGAAATATTTTAATATTATGCAAAAAAAATGTAGGGTCTTTTTGGTTTTCAAGGTAAAAATCGTTGGGAACGACAATAATACACGACAAATTATTTCAATATCACAGTATTATAACATTGAATATTTTTATTAAATTACCATTTTTTTATTATTTAAAGACATGCATACAACAATGTTGCATTCCCATGAGATATCAATTCAACTCATTTTGGGACTGTTCATTTTTGCTGCATAATATTAAGCTCAACAAAGTTTTTTAAGGCAAATATGTAAATGAAAATACAAAAACAAAAAAATATCTATAACAAAAGGAAAATACGAAACATACAGATATAATAGAAATAAATACAAGTCCTGCCTACATCGTTTTGAATACGTTTTGATTTTTTTAAATGTGAACAACTAATAAAGACTGATCATGATTTTTTTTTATATGAATACCGCACTCCCAACCGTCTGGAGCCAGTGAGACTATTGCATCCCCAATTGGGGAATGTTGTGAGGCAGCTGAAGGTATTGGGGGGGAAGGAGAAGGAGAAGATAAAGGTGGAGAAATAACTGGCTATTCAGATCTGATCACCAAACACGGCTAGAAGCCATTTCAAGTAACGTTTCAATTCTGAATGGTGGTCTTTCACCAGGACGATACTAAGAGTATCTTCCACTCAGTGATTATTTTTGAAAAGTCATAATTAATTTCAATTTCTAACTTGTCGACAATAATGAATTGCAAATACAATTGTATAATATTTATTTACGCCCATTACAGGTTTTTACGTGGAAATTTACAATGAAAAGGTACATATTATAATAGATAACATAAAAAGAAACGACATAATTTGACACTTTTATCTAGAGTTTAATAATTTCAAATAACTTAGCTCTATTCCATGAACAAAAAACCGTACTAATCCATGCTTATACTGTAACATTAATGTACCGAATACATCAATAACATTCAAGTATTTGTTCCCCAGATGGTGAATTCGTCCCACGGGTGAATAATATTGCGACACTGAATTTGAATCGTCACAATAAAATGGTAGGTATAGTATAGTATACATTTAACTATAATCGTATAAAAAATAATAATAAACAAATACAAAAAACAACAGGCTAAAATAAACAAAGTTATTGGATGGTGAATCGTTATTTAACCATAAATTTATTTATTCATATTTATCAAATTAAAATATTAATTTAACTTGATCGGGTATCTTTAGTAAACCACTCTCACATTCCAGATAAATTAGCATTTAGATGTTAAGATGTAATATTTTACTATTGACTCGACCCTATTCGTAAAATAACGTGAAACACGTGTACAACTTTTTAAATTATTTTTCTGTTCTTTCAGTTTGCGTCACTGAAATATTACTCTCGAATGGTGAACTGTGGCGTTATGAAAATTTCGGTTTTTCTATCTGGAATTTCTACGAAAATACTTTCAATTAGCAAAATAATTCCCATCATGAACTAGGAATTGGACGAAGTTGTGCAGAAAGCATCCAACCCAAAAAAATATGAAGCTGAGAAAAAGGCGTATGAAAATTTGACAATACAAAGCAAATATATTACGGCATTTGTGAAGAGAATGTGAGTTTTTTTTATATCATTTGGATGTTTTCTAACAATATTATTTTAAGTGAATATTTTGTAGTGAGGTATATGGCAGTGAGGCATGGAATGGCATTGGCAGAAGAAGGATGAACGTAAACTGAATAATAATACTTGGACGATTTATATAGCGCCGTTTTTGTGAAAAATCACCTCAATGAATGCCGTAGAAATGAGATCTCTGAGACGAATGTGTGGTAAAACCATGTATGATCGTGTGAAAATATTGAGATTCGTAAAGAATGCAAGGCGTAAGCGTAATGAGTAAGATTAAGAAAGGGACGCGTAGATGGTTCGGGCATGTAGAGCGAATGAACGAAGAAAGGAGTGTAAGAAGAATGTATGACGCGAATGTGAATGGAAGAAGAAGCCGGGGACGCCCGAGGAAGACATGACACGATCAAGTGAATCAAATACTTGAGTCGGGCCATGTCAGAAGTCGGAATAACAGAAGAGAATATACGAGGCGTTGTATGAATGTGAATGAAGCAAGAAGTGTATGACACGATCGAGTTGTTTGGCGGTCCATCCTCTCTGCCTACCCCTGCGGGGAAACGGCGTGATGGTTATTAGTTAGTTATTACCATGTAAAACTATCATCTCTATAATTAAATTTTTCTAAAAACTGTGTTCATCTGAAGCGACCTGCCAGGTAAGTATGTTTTTCTGTATCTGTCTGTACATAATTAGTTAAGAAATATTTGTACAGCGCCCTTGAGGTGATTTTTCACAAAAACGGCGCTATACAAGTCATCCAACTATTATTATTATTATTAATATTTTGTAAACTATAAATAGCAGAAAACGTTCAAACAGCATGGACGTTTAAGTAAATTTAAGTTCGATAACTTAAATGTGGATTAAAAAAAATCTTGGATGAGAGCTTGGATGTTTTTAGAATATAAAAAGCTCGTGTTTATCCGTAGACAAACAAGAAAAGGACGATTTTGGCAATTTGTCGGTTGGACGCTTTCTGCATAACTACGTCCAATAGAGGCTTCAAACATTCAAGCAACTGTCAAAAAATAAGATAAGACACCGCATTGTTTGTTCCTTAGTTTTCAACTGCTATATAAGAAAAATAGTGGCAAAACCAGGTAGTAACCACTAGTTTTAAATAAAATGTGAGTTGGTAATTCTCAACACTTATGTATTATGAATGAACTAAATAAATCATCATTACATAGGTAGGGTATTTCAAATTATATCGAATCACCTTCGGTGGTATCTATTCGTGAAAACAAAACACAAAACAAGAAATACAGCAGGAAAAAACATTATATTATTTCCTTCATAGTGAGCATTCGCTTAGCAATTTATTACATATTGTAATCGTTTCATTTTCTTGGATAAAATCGTTTTTCTTTATGACTGTGACAGTTCGAAGTGTCAGGTGGCACTTGACTAATACAGTTTTGAACAATCATAATAATACAGGCGATATCAATAGAGTTGAAAACTGACGTCCATGTTTCAGAGTATGGAATGAAAGGCTGATAACGAGTATGACTAAGGGGAAACTATTTTTATCAAATCGAACGATCGGAATATTGGTTTGGAACTAAAAATAGTATAAATTTCCACCGCTAGACTCCAAAATAATAATTCAATCAATCAGAAAATTCAGTAGACTTTGTGAAATTATTACAAATTAGGAAAATATTAAAGATGCTTACCTGCTTGTGTTTGATTTTGTTCGAATTCTGGTATGCATTTTCTAGGGTTGGGTTGGTGGCAGCTTTCTTTGGTCGGGAATTCTTTATTCCAATGGATATGCCAACAGGTGAAAACCAAAATCTGTCGACGAAACATTTGCGTCAGATCATAACAGCCAACATTTACACATAACTCATATTTTGAACATAAGATATAAGAGCACTCTCTCGAGAGCGGCGTTTGAATTAATCAGATATAATTCGGTTACACGCGGTTTCACTCACTTCACCCACAAATTTGTAAATGACAAGCACAAATAATATACATGAAAATGGATCAAAAATACAATATTCACCTATCTAAAACGTGCCGGATTATTAACATAACCAATGCCATCGGCAAGGGATATATTAAATCCGAATAATCCGCATACTGAACTGACTTGTCAGGACCGGGAGCGATGTCGGCCCATGTTGTATTTGGCGGCAACCACACTTTTTCGGACCAAAACGAATCTAATAAATATCGCAGCATTTTGTATAAATGTCACTGCCGACACTTAAACCGCGAAATCTAGCCGAAAACAAACTTATTTAAACGAATCGCTACGAACGTAAGCCAACTCCCATGTTTGCATCACGTCATGTCCACGGGTATAGTAGATTTCTACTTTAGAACACGCGAACGATTGGCTACATGAAAAGTAGACTCATTTGGTCAGAAGTTCTTGTAAATACGTTTCATGTTAGGAAAATGAAAAAATCTTTTGATTACCCTTTTCTGTCATTAAATAACTATTTATATACTTGAATAGTTGTTTAGAAATATTTAAATAATTAATTTACGTGAAAAATAAAGCGAGACATTAATTTAAGTAGGGTCATTTTTACATGACTTTGTTTAGGAAAATTAACATATTTGTAGCTCCTCGTTGACAGAACTTGCCACCACTAATAATAATTGAGAGGTAACGAAACAGCTACAGTCGGTATATCTGTGCTACAGTCTAATGACTCCTCTACACGGTGGGCAATCAGCTGGCCCAATACGTGTAGTGAGCATAGTGGCGTCTGTTGCCTTATGGCGCAGAGCGATGGCGTGCGATGGCTCGGGATGTCCTTGTCGGTTTTTCGTCCACACATCAAAGAATGGTGGGCCGGCGATGGTGGCGCCCCCTACACGTAGCGAACTTCTCAGCTTGAATGTGCTCCTGAGATGACGTCATAGTTAGTAATATTTACGTAGCTTCGAACATTTTTCAACGTAATGGCAGTAATTTGGACATGTGATAAAACTATAAAAATCATCGAAATATTCATTTGATGAATATATATATATATAAAATCCCAAATATAAAAAATAAGCTTTAAATATGTATTTTTGTAAATTATGGCTCTTCAAATATCGTATTTAAATTAAGTAAATAGAAACATTTAAATAAATGTCTCTGAATTCATTTTTTTTATTGGCCTAGAGTTATTGGAAGAGAGGAAAAACAAAACAATAATAACAAATTATAAAAAAACATTCCGTATTCTGAATATCCGACATTAATTTTATGATATTGGGTAGCATAAAATATCATAAAATTACATTTATGTCATTTGCTTGTAATGTCATTGCCTAATATACTAATAAAAACTAATCATCTCGTTTTTTAAGCATATACTCGTACATTGCCGCAGCGACACGTTCATCCGGAAGCACATTGAAAGTAGAACTGAACCTACCATCGTGTATTAAATATCACCGGCCATCACCGAGCCATCGCATCGACCAGCTGATGGTACATCATGTAGAGGGATTTTGAAGTGTTTTTTATTCGCATTTGAGATTTCGTTAATCATTTTTATATTTCTAATATTTTCAGGTAGTTTATTGAAATTCTTTATTCTTTATTATTGGTGTGTGTAATGGTTTGGTGCAAATGAAGTGTTGATTTTACTTACTGAGAATACGTATTTAAATCTAGTGCGATTTTCTGATATGAATTGAAATTTTTGTTTTTATTTTAGTATTTGAAGTATTGCATTTTTTTTAAATATGTTTCTGAAAATTGGTACTTTAAATTCTTCGAATAGTAATTTTTTGGAGAAATCTCTAGTTTTTAAGAATAATTATTTATCAATTTATATACAGCGTTTACTGGGTTCAAACTATAATTATATGCTGACCCCGAGTAATAATGGAATATTATAAAGTGGATTAAATTAGTCAGTAATATATTAATTATCAGTGTTTTATTGAGATAAATGTTCTAATTCTTAGAAATATGTAAAATATTTTTTTTAATATTTTAACTACTTGACAGATTTGATCCTTCCATTTAAAATTTGTACCGATGATTATTTGGAGATATTTGATTTTATTCGTTGTTTTTAATTTTGAGCAGTTCGAAAGACAATAATTTTGATTGTGGGCTATATTGTGAGTGGAATGTTCATGAATTATTATGTAAAATCTTCCAGGTCATTCTTTTACATCGTGAATGGAATAACAAAGGTTTTTCTCGTTATTTAATGATTGTAGGTTAGTATTGAAAATATTTTAATTGTGTTTGTGTTCTCGGTGGCTTTCAATTTAGCTCCTTCCCAGTTTTTTTTTCACTTATTATGCGAATGGTGTCGTCATTATATGAAATAATTTGGCCGTGTATTGATTGAAAAAAGATGACGTTTAGATATATAGTAAATAACACTGGTCCTAATACTTTCAGTTCAATATTACCTTTTTTTAAATAATTGATAACGCAGTGCGCTTTTTAAATGCTGCCAGCTCTTTACAGATTTCAAATACTCGCCACAAATGTTCCGACATTTTCTAATCTCGCTACGCCAATAGTCGCTACTTTTGTAAAATTTCTAAACACGTGCACCGAACTGTCAAAATATGAAAATGTTTTTTGCGTGAAAGTTGCGTTTCGAATACATTCTGTAAAATGCACCGGTTTTTGTGAAATCCCTCATCTTTGTGAATTTGTTGTTGGTGAGAAAAGTTAAGGATCCATATTATAGACCAATGAAGAAACGATATGCTTCTGTTTTGTCCTGTCTGTGCCAATATTTTGTTGGTCGAAGAAGCTCACGCTTCACACCTGCGGTATGCCTGTAACACTTGTCCTTACGTGTACAACATTGGAAAGAAAATAAGCAGCAAGACCTATCCTAAACTTAAGGTATGTTTTGTGTTTCAAGAGATTATAAATCCCATTTCCCGGCTATTCTGTGACGTATTAGAATATGTCGTTTGATTGCATCGTTTTAGAAAAGATATGATGAATTCTCAGCCTTCCAATGGATTCATCTGATTCAATATATGGTAAATATGCAGATAAGCACTTCATTTCTTGGTTATTTTTTTCTTCTTATTAAAAATAAAACAAACTAAGTACCTAAAAACCTATTTTATATACAATACACTACATTAATTACACATTAAATAGGTCTTTAAGTACTTACAAAATCTTGAAACTTGACCAAGCTTTAAATGAATTAAAATGCGATATTTTGCTTCTCGGGTAACTGAAATAGTTGTTCCTCATTGTAATTAATCTGATCAAAAGTGTTTTTCACTAATTTTGTGCGTATTAAGAATGAAATGCTTGTATGCATATTTACTTGGTATGTAAATAATTTGATAGTTCAAATGATGCAACCTTTTGTAATATTTTAATAACTTTCCATAGTTATACATGTACTCGAAAGCAAATTTCCACACATCACTTTGAGCATAAAGACACTTGGAGTTTTGAAAATGAAATGAAATCTAAATTCTCTAGTGAACTACAATATTAGTAACTTCAAAATAGTAGTTTTGCCGAGACACACCACACTATTTGTTAAAAAACAGTATCAGGATGAAGACTATAACCAACTGAATGTGTTAAATGAGAAATTATGCGAATTTTGCAATTTTGCATGTTACAACTCTTTGATTTACCTACCTACTTTACTACTAAACTTATTGTATTTGTACAATATTTATACTGACCCAAAGGTTTTGATAGTTTCACCTTCCTTGACCGATCTGTTTACTGTAATAATCGATGTATTACCTTGACATACAGTATTTATTTTTTTACAAGAAAGACAAACATTCCCGGGTTACGAATAACCTGACAATATTTGAAAATTTCCCACCACAATCACAGTAAGCGGAAGATGTTGCTTGTGTCGTGATGGAGAACTTAGCCAGCTGAGGAATTGAACTCGGACGCAATGCCAATTCTTCCATTGATATAATGGCATTACAACCATTTATTGTAATGGCAGAATGCGGCATCTCCACATCCAGGATGTTGCCATTATAAGAAACGCCCGTGGCAATATGCGGTATCTTGAAACACAGCGTTTTGCCTTTATGAACCAAAATATTATTTAAAAAAATGTTCTGCCAGAATTCTATTCAAAATGCATTTTAAAAGCAGGTTCAATCTAATCTTTCACCAAATTTGAAATTATTGCTACTATTAGTTTGCGAGGAAAATAACAAAATGTCCAAAAACGTTTCAAGTCATTTATCTCAAAACCAGCTTTTTGGAGATACAGCATATTGCCATAAGTATATATTACTATGTGCATGTTTGGCGAGTCAGCGCATACGGACGACGACTTGAAACCGTGTTCCATTTGGTTGTGGGGAGGTTTTATTGCGGCAGGGGACTTTCACGTTCAATAGTCACTCGACGGTTACGAACTTTGCTGAACGAATTTCATAATATTTTCTTAATAATTTTTTGTTCTTTTTTCAGGAATTGGACTTTGTAATGGGAGGAGCAGCGGCCTGGGAGAATGTAGACTCCACCGATGCCGTCTGTCCCAAGTGTTGCAACAAACGAGCCTTCTTCATGCAAATTCAAACCAGATCTGCTGATGAACCTATGACCACATTCTACCGATGTTGCGATAACGTATGTGCTCACAATTGGCGAGACTAAATTACGTAGAGTGATTGATGAAAGATGAACAACATCACAACAAATAGACACTTTTGTAAAACATTGAGTTCGTTTTTTTGTAAAGTTATGTTTTATTCAACTTTAAAAATGGATGTGAATAAAGCAACTTCAATTGTGAAGTGCTCCGATCCGGAAGCCGCAAAAATGGCTGCGAGCTTCATAAAGCAACATGAAGTCATAGCACTTCCAACGGACACCATCTATGGATTAGCTTGCAGCGCTAATTCTCCACAAGCAATCAAGAAATTATATGAAATCAAAGGACGCGATGAGGCGAAACCTGTTGCTATTTGCGTAAGCACTCTAGAACAAGTGAGGTTATGGGGACATGCTCAACATTTACCAAACAAGTTGCTTGGTAACTTGCTGCCGGGCCCTGTCACTTTAGTCTTAGAAAAAACATCAATGTTGAATAATCCATATTTGAATCCTCATACAACCAAAATTGGAATAAGGATACCAGATTATAAATTTATTCAGAGTGTTGCCGCAATTAGTGGAATTCCTATTGCATTGACCAGTGCCAATTTAAGCAATGAACCCTCGAGTTTGAGTGTTATAGAGTTTGAATCTATGTATTTAAAATTGGGGGCTGTTTTTGATGGAGGTTTGCTCGGGAAAGGGAAACAAGGTGAGAGAGCTGGCTCTACGGTTGTTGACTTATCAAAAGTTGGATTTTATACAATTTTAAGGGATGGTGTTGCCTACGAACGGACGAAAAAGTTATTGGAAAGTTTTAGTATTTATAGAGACTCGTTGTAGAGATTTATCGTGATGATAGAATATAAGATTTGAGTAGAATAAGACCTTCCCTGAATGTATGTATTTGAATTTTGTTTCAATAAAATAATTCTCATGTATTGTCTATTTTAAATGAAGATCTGTTTCCTATAACATTATGAAGAACCTTTTTTTGGTATATTGTCATATCAGGTAAATAATTTACTTACAAGTAATGAATGCTTCATCCTAATTAATTGTGAAAATAAAAACCATTAACAGCCAAATAAGCAAACGCACTTTCTTTTTTCTCCGTATATGTATTCGAATCCACTACATTAACTTTTAGTGTGCGATTGCCCATAGGATAACGAAAATTTGAACGCCAGCGTATCCGAGTGCAATTTACAAAAACGTACTTTTGCAAAAAACAAGTAAGTTATTACAAAAATCGACTTAAATGTGCGAATTTACCCTCGGCGCTCTACCGAGGTAATAGATCGCGGAAGCTCAGCGTTCCAAAAGCTAACATGATTCTTAACTTTTATGGATCTTGTGTTATTTACCTTCTTATTTTGTAATATGTGTGATAACGTCTTGTGTACCATGTACTTAACATCACCACCAATCTTGCCTACAGTAATACGCTATAGTCATTTTTTTTCCGACATTTACTGCGCGCGAAAACCGACCTAAACTTCTATTAAGTGTAACCACCGGAATGCTTAAACTGGACCGTGAACATTGGGGCCAGGTGAAATTAATTTTTTCATTTTAGCTAACACGAAATTCAGCCACCTGAAATTTGTTGCGGAACTTGGTTCAGATACTATTTGAAGATTTGTATTGAAGATAAGGAACATTTATGGGTTCCATCTAGTGGTGAGTATTAGAAACACTCTAAATTTAGTAAGAAACATTTAAAATCTGTTCGAATTCTGTTTTGATTCAAATTTCAACCGCAGGATTTGTTCGTAGTGTTCGCATTGTTTGGCGTTTTCAATCTTCCCACTAGTTTCCAGTGGAACTTTCAGGATACACTGTGGTTCAAGAAAGACGACTCAAAATTAAATAGAAATTTTTTTACGATAATTTAAATTACATTTGATACACTGTGGTTCAAGACAACTCAAAATTGAATAGCAAATTTTTTACGATTTAAATTACATTTATAATTTTTTTGATTTTTGTGAAATCGGTCAGGACATGCATGTTTGTGTTGCGCCGTAATATATTTCTCAAACCTATATGTGCATAATTATTTTATTTTTTCCCATACATTTATTGTTATGAAAAATTATTTATTCGGAAAAGAGCATTGACGTTCGTGATTTCGAAAGGTGGACACTTGATGTTCTTTCCAGAAAAATACTTTTTAAATATATTTCATTTTTTAAACGGGTATTATTGGGTGACAGGGTACTTTTAGTGAAAGTGTTGCCAGTCTCAAAAATAATTTGGGCTGTTGAATATATTTGAAGATAATTACTGGGTAGGTACCTACAAAAGTACCTACCTGGATCATATTGGATTATTATTTTTAATGTATGAAAAATACGTTGGCTGAAATAAAATCACAACTTTCTTATAAAACGTTTAATTCACATAGTGCCATTTTATAATAAGCATTGATACACAATCCGAAGAGTGCGTGTTTTTATTTCAAGCTTGAGGAAACTTTTTATTTCTGTAGCCTCTATATGGGTACCTACTTTTATTATTAAATTATAATATTATTTATGAAATACCAAGAGCACAGAAGTTGCAAGATGAGAAATGTTGAATAACGTTGAGCAGATTTATTATTCTTTTTAAATATTTTATTTATATAGCATTGTTTCCTAATATGCATCAATACACACAATATAAGTTTTTTTTTCAAAATCTGTAGGTACCTACCCGGATTAATTAATTGTGATTATTTTTCATGAAAAATCTACCAGGAGCGCATAAGTATGTTAAAGTAAAATATACTACCAAAGATTACATGACAAAAAGAAAAAAATATATTAGATTTACATAGTGTCGTGTTTACATTAGCAGAGTAGTAAGTTCTTAGGCCCCCTTTTGTGAGATATGGCTCACGCTCACACTGAACTTAATAGGTGTGGGGTAGGGTTAGGGTAGAGGTTGGGGTAGGGTGTGGGGTAGCCAATATGGGTATCAAACTATGCATACCGACCTAAAAAAAACGAAATGCTCAGTGAAATATTGAGCAGTAAGCTCCTAGGCCGATGTAAGGCTCACACTGAACTTAGGGTAATGTAGTAACTTTTTTTTTTCAAATATTAATTTAAAAAATATTCTTTGACACATTCCTTGCTTCATCCACATTCAAGCAAATATATTTATACACAAACCAATTAGTTACCTGCAACAGGCTAAAGCTAGTCTATATTTTAATACTCTAATTATATGCGGAGATATTTTTCAAGAGTTCGATTTTTACTCGCGTTCTAGCACATCTTACTCTGTAACAGGGTCCATTACCGTATTAAGTGCTTTAAGTAACGGCGTAGTTCATTTGTTCTTCAAAAAGGTTTCGATTTTGCCGATTTGATCGACTTTTTCATACGTTTCGCACTTCAGTAAGGTAGAGATTTGGCTTAGTTCGAGCTTCGATCGTAAAAATATTGCTAAAACATTTTAAATCTGCATTATTAAGTTTTCACTTACAGTTACAAGTTATCACACTTGAAAAACATTCATGGACTACTTTGTATTTACGTATTTGCCATGACATTCGTATCTAACAGTTGACATTTTAATTGCACCGCCGAGCGGATTGAATGTGTACTACATAAATAACAATGGAACAATTTATCACGTCAACCTTATTCTATTGTAGTTATATTTTTAATCAATAGAGTCACAACTATTTTGCCGCCAACTATAATGTATTTACAGTGGGTGGCCATCACAAAACCACACTTTTTTTTCAATTGCTTATTTTTTTTAAACCATAGGTTTTAATTTCACATTTAAATATTTTAATATAATGTTATATTTTATTATATGATGAGTGCGTTCTATTTTAAGTAAAGCGTGTCGGACGCGATCGCCTTTCCCATAATGTTTTAGCGCGTCCATTTTCGTCTTCACATTTGTTATATTCAACTTATGTACATTGTTGTTATAGTTATAACTTGTAAGAGTCGGATAAAATAATAAATACTGTTTTGCTGTTTGCCGACTCCCGATGCCTTTGTTAATGTAGCTGGGTGGTCTGTTCACATGTCTGCGTAACATGTTCTCATCGACCGCTCAGAAAGTGAATGACTTGAAATAAAACGTCAGCAGTACGGCGGTGTGGGAGAGAGAGGCTTGTCATATATGCGCAGGACGCGGTAGGTCTGCGCGTTGCAGACCGCCTTAAGTAGCCTCCGAAAGCCACTTCGAGTTAGTTAGTCAGTAACCGCCCGCTTGACAAGACGCTCCGCTCTCTCCACTGCCCGCTCTTGCTTTTCATCTACTCGCCTTCTTTTCTTCTGACCACCGCTTACCCTGGACCTCCATCGGACTACTTCCTCTCACTGTACCCAGACCAAGCAACGTCACACGAACAAGGCCCGCAGAATTACAAAAGTCGTAAATGAGGGTCTTGTCGTTAGTACCGTTCCTCCTTGCAGATTGACACGCAAAAGTCACGAGCCGCCATTGTATGTATGCATTATAGTAATAAAAAATAATGATAAAGAAATGGGGAATATAAATACAAAAATTTGTACACACAAAAATTTGAAATCGAAGGTAGGTACTAAATTACGAATAAATTTAAAGAATAATAAAGATAAAACATATTTAAAGTATAAACACACTATTGTGATTTAATAATTAGGAATAATAAAGCAAAATAAACTAAAAATATCAAATCATAGGTAGGTACCTATCTAAAAACTCATTATTTAATCACCTCTGCTGGGTGCAACGGCCAAAACGCTAGCCTATGTGAACTCTTCACGCATTTCATAATTTTGTATTTTAGTTTCTTTATTTATGATAACCTCACGATTTAGGTTAATTTAGGTAAGGCATGGTTTGGTTACGTTAGGTTTGGTTTGTTTAGGTTAGTTTTCGTTCGGTTCGCTTTGGTTAGATTAGTTAGGTTGGGTTGGACTAAGTGGGGTTACGTGCGATCGGGCTTACTGAAATGTGTGTGTAACTTTAATTAATTATTATATTATTACGAAAATATTAAATCGTAGGTGCAAATTTATGATTTAATTTAAGAAATAATAGATTCAAGTATCAATTAGCAATCATAAAATTATAAATTAAGATTTCGGAATAATAATAAACTTTAATCACCCCCATAGCAACAGGCAAAACACTAGTAGTTATTATATGTGAAAGTGAAAACAGGACATGTAGCAAGGATGAAAGATAACTGTCCACCAGAGGCTTTTCTATAAAAAGCCATCAGAATGTATGAGTTTTGGTATGCGAAATTTTAGATGGTTGGACGGTGTGGAAGCAAACACCACATCCTTAGATAAAAGCAAATGGGGAGATAGCTCAGATCATATCATATATTTCATGATCTGAGGGAGATATTAACAGGAGTGGAGGTGGCCAAGATTTATTTTTAACATCTCCCAGTTTTCAAAGAAGATGAAGTACTCACCATGTTTACGATTCCCCAGTCATAATGCTTGTCATCTTCTGCTACATTGTTTTGAGATCACTAAAAAATTACCTAAAAATATGTATTTAATTATTTGAAAAACAATGCTATTTAACCATTTAATTTTTCAAAAATATTCCTAGTGAGGCAGGTCAAAACCACTGCATAAAATCAGCTTCTTAACTTTTATGAGATAATTTTTTTTTAAATCTATTTCTTTTATAAAATGTTTTAGTTAAATAAAACAATAAAATACTTTTTTTGAGGTTCTCATGCATGGTACAGTCTGACATTCAAAGGTAGACAAAAAATGAGGGCGCTGTGGTCGTCCAAAAGGTTTAATGGGTTAGGTAACACCAATATGGCTCATGGGCACAATGGTTCAAGTTAATATTTTGTATTATTTAATTTAAAATGATGCCACCTATTTTATGTCTAATTAAAACATTGTATTATATATAAAGTAGGTTTCAGATTCTTAGTTTTTTTAATAATAATAAAATCTAACAAGAAAAAGACGTGCTTATATGCATATTTACTTCACAATATTTACTTAAAAGTTCTTAATATGAGGGCTGTAGTCCTATTAGAAATAGCAGACATAATAAGAGAATACATAAGGGTTAAATAAATTATTATTATTACTGATGCATAAGCAAACTTCTTATATATAATATAATATATTATAATTTAGCTTAGTTCAAATAACCTAAAAAAGCCCACCGATTTATGACGAAGTACCATCGGACAGAGGCATACATATATAGATATACCACATAGATATAGATCCGCACCGTGCGGCGATTTAAAAAAATGAAACAAACCCTCCCCCTCTTCACCAGCGAGAGGAATGTTTTCCATTGATTTCGAAAGACAAAAACATTCTATACGCTCACGGAAATGTGTATGGTAACGCCCCTTTGTTTTGTTTTTTTTTTTGTAAGGCTGCTCTCTGACGGTCCGGTGAGGAATGAACATTTCACTCGTTACTGCACACACTGCACAGAAAAGTCAAGTTTGCTAAAGTAAGGTAACGGTTTGCAACACAGTCCATTGTGGGACTTTTCTGCGCAGTGTCTCCAGTAGCGAGTGAAATGTTCATTCCTCACCGGACCGTCAGAGAGCAGCCTTAATGTTTTCAAAAAACAGTCGCAGGAGACGCGGCTTAACGTGCAAATCGCTAGTACAGATAATTAATTGTCTCCTTTTTATTTTTAGTTAGATTTATTATTACTTTGTTATTTGGTTTCTATCAAGTTTATACAACCATAAATTTGATTAAAAATGTTTCTAATCCATAGATAAAGCGTACAACTGTCAACGTCAGTTTATGCTAAAATATTTTACGATCTCAGAGGTTAAAATACATTATGTAAAGTGAATTTTTGTTATAATCCAATAACAAGTGCGAAGATTTTCACTGAACAGTCATTAAACAGCGCTATATTTCTTCTGATTTTTTATTCACGCGAATGAATGTTGTTTCCCGGAGTTGTAAAATCGATCCTTATCGGAGTGCCAATAGGCATAACATTCCTCGATACCGTTGGCTATGTAGCGCGCGTAGAAGGAATTTCGATGCAGCCAGCGTTGAACCCTGATGCAGAGGTGACGGACTATGTGTTCTTGTCAAGATGGTCAGTCAGAAATTATGATATCAGGCGCGGCGACATTGTTTCGCTTGTGTCGCCCAAAGATCCGAGTCAGAAGATTATAAAGAGAGTTGTCGGGCTTCAAGGAGATGTTGTGAATACTCTGGGATATAAGCGACCGTATGTTAAGGTTCCAGATGGATTTTGCTGGGTGGAAGGAGACCACACTGGCCACACTCTTGACAGCAACTCTTTTGGACCAGTTTCCCTGGGCCTGGTTACAGCTAAAGCATCTTTAATCGTCTGGCCTCCAAATAGATGGCAATGTATAAAAGCCATGCTCCCTGCAGAACGAACTCCCGCTAAAGCCAGTTTATAACACGAACATAGGTTTAATTTGTTGAATCAATGTAATATTAGTGATGTGGAAATCTCTAGACTTGTAATTATTACCTCAATCTTATTGTATCTATTTAAATTGGACTTCATTTTTTATATTCGTTCATACTCTATTTGTGCATTATCGTAGTTGGAATGCTTTTATTGTTTTAGTTTCGATCATTCTATACCGTGGATTATATTATCATTAAATTATTAATTATGTTTCTGTCCACGTTGACAAAAGTGTTCATATTTACGATTTTGATAGAGTATTTATCCTCAAAAGTTGACACTCACTGTGTTCATGAAAATGAATATCTATAATGTTTCATAGATAGTATAACTTAAATAACAATCACTTATTGCCATGTACATAGTTAAATCGAGAAACTTTTCAATAGGAACTGTTTAATATTGTGTGTTATAATTTTTCTCGCTGATTTATTTTGTTCGATAAATATTTAAAAATGATAAAAATACATTAGCTCTGTTATTTGTTGTGTAGTGGCATTGATTCGTTTTGAACAGTTATTATTTACAATAACTTCCGGAGGGTTATACTTAACTGGTATCGGTGTTTTCGTATTCACTTTACAAATATAAAAGTATTTTACAAAACTAACGAAAGCCACATGTTTTTACAACATGACCGTAGTATTTTCCTATAACTAAATTTTGCAACAGTGCATCGTAAGTTGGGCATAATAGCAAAGTCTTCCTATATAGCTCCTGCTAAGATAAGTGTGTCAAGCTACATATAGGAATATTTTGATTTTAGTAAGCATCACTTGACTCAAAAATATTCTTTAAATGGAATTATGTGTGTAGTAATAAATTTATTTGTGTATGAATCGGATAATGTTCGAAGTTCAGCTACCCGAACTTACTGTGTTTTGTAAAATATCTGTTTTTTTATCAGCCATATTGTAAAATAATAAGGTACATAATTTTATCATGATTATGTACGTAAATGTTCACAAAAGTATCCCCTAAAATGAACAAAACAAAATAATACTGTGATTTTTGTTGCAACTAATTTTATGTTATACTAGCTTTTAACCTCCACGGTCAAGTGTTTAAGACCCTCAACTACGAGTCCAGAGGTTGCGGGTTCAAATCCCGGGGTGCAATAATTTATTAAATATATTTGCGGCACGTTTCAGAGTAGTATCCTTAATTTCAATCTCAGTATCGCCCTGATAAAATACCACCATTTAGAATCCAAACATGCTGAAGATTACTCTAAAAAATTAATTTGTATGTAATTCTATGTGGAATGACCATTTTGAAACTTTGTCTACCATAAGGGTGAACGCCATGGTTCACCGAAGTTAACCTGAAGAGGTCCGAAATAAGAATCATTTTTAGATTTAAGATCTGGACATGCACTAATGGGAAGAATGTTGTGATTGTTAGGCCTCTCTGATTCTCCAATGTGATTGATGTGCGAAGAAAATGAAGATATAGAACACACTTTGTAGAAGTGCATTATATATGAACAACAGAGAGTGACAGTATTGATGACCTCAAACCCATTGGAAGTTCAGAATTTAATAGCTTCAACTAAGCTCTATGCCATAGCAAGAACAATGAAATTTGTTAGATCATGTTAATTGGAAAATATTTGAAAGTGAATTCTTATTGACTACCTTTTAAAGAATATTAAACATTATAATGGCAGTATATTAATATTGTTATTTAAAAACAGATGAGGCAAAAAATTACAATATTATGTGAGTCAGAAGCCTCGATAAAATGAATTACCAAAAAAAAAATAATTGACACATTGCTTGAAATTGTTTTTAGCCATATTTGGTGACCAGTTTTAAATAGTCAGGTACTTCCCAACCTTTCTCTTACCCACCTCCTACCCCTCATAACTCCCAATCCACTGACCCAAACATATTAGGTAATGTTTGGATCACTACACTTATCATTTATTTTTCTTCATTTTAATCAAAATAAAGCAAGCTTAATTTTGATATTGAGAATTTCTCAAGTTTACGAGAATCTAATAGAATTGTGTAATAATCTGAATCATTTGTGGATTCTAAATAATATTTTCTTTTCGGGGTAGAAAATTTGTTGTTCACTAGGCAGTGGCGGCTCGTGGTCTTTTTAACTGGGGGTTCAATCATATTTTCAAGAGAAGATGTTACATTTCATCAAAATGTACTTACTGTTGCTGTTCTTCGGCGAATCGTCGAATACAGCGGCAGTCACATAATTTAATAAAGTCGGTGGAAGGGGTAGTATAATAACTAGCGACTTGAAACAATATGGTGTTTGTCGAAACTTTCTTAACTTAGGAATATGACATCTTATCTAAAAAAAGATAGAATTTTGAAAATGAAAACAAAAGTATGCATTATAATCTTTTCGTTTTACTAGTAGATTTACAAATGCCATTAAAAGCCAACGGTTAGAGAAATGCAGGAACAAGAAAATAAAAACTTCAAATATTTACTACTAACTATAGAATGTTCAGCCGGCCGGGTCGGCAAAGTGACCTATCGGCCTATCTTGGTGACACTCATCAAACTTCCGAGGTCACGTGTCTTTAAATATTTCTTATCGCTGTGCACAAACTTCGACATGGTCTGTCCTAGGTTATTTATTTTCACTATCGGGGGGAGTGTGATGTTTTGGTTTTTTGTGTGAAGTATTTGCTTGGGATCGTGAACCCATATGTGCTGAATCCATTGAGCACAACACCTATGGGAATATCGGGTTGCTCGTCGACTGTAATATTCGGTGTCTCGGATTTTAAAGTGGTAATTTAACGACGCGCTGTTTATAATGTGCTTGTATCGTGGGTATACTGGCAAAAAACCTTAACTCTGAAATCACTGTTTTGAGAAATCAGGTATTTAAGTTTTCTTCCGACTTTAAACTTCTTTATCAAATTTAATAATATTATAATGCGAAATCGATGTATCGTTTTTTTTCCAGTACAAAAATATTCGCCTTGATTCTTTGAAAAAAAAATTGTGATTTGCAGCTTTTTGTCCGATTAAAACGCCTGTTATTTGATTTAATGGTAAATTTATATTTAAATTTACAGACATTTTTTAATTTACCACAACTTTGTGTGTTCTGCCAGTTTATAGAGCGCAAAGAGCTTCATAATACTAAATTATCAAGTAAAAATGTCAAATTTCCGACTTAACGTTTTTTGCCACCTATACCCACAATATTATAATGTGAGTTAGTCTTATTTTTTCATATTTTAATAGGAGTTCACTGCACGATCGCTCTTTAGAGAAAACCGCCACTGTGGGTGTGGGTAGGTATTAAATTAGATATTGACGCATAAAATCTAAGATAAAAAAGTCAAAATTAATAAAACCAACTAGACTGATTTGAGTTGTTATTGTTATTTATTTTTTAATATGTATCTCATTGTATTCAATAGATTTTAAATATTGGGTTCACATAATAAATAATTTTAAAATATGTTGAGCCTACTCTATGTGTTAAATAACATAATAATGATTCATTCATTTTTGGAATATTGGATGATGGTGAAATAGTTTTAATAAATTTAATTTTAAATGGAGTGTTTGTTTTATTTTATTTCATTGCTGCTTTTAATTTGTTGGTCTCTTCATAACAAACGCGAAGGCATCTATTAGAATTGAAGATTGTAAGTTTGTTTCTCGCCGTAGTGCAAATTAACACCGTGTTTATTCATATTGCAAAACTTCAGGGGAATAATGATTTATATATGAAAATTTAAGGAAAAAAGAATTATGAGCATTGATGGCTGATTTATTTTTGTCAGATCAACAAGGGTTAGTATAAACGCATCACCTCTTTCCAGATATTTTTGATATGCGAATGTGAACGGGTCCTAATATCACTGAAGAACGTACCCTTATTAGTAAAAATTGATGTTAGGCTTGCAACATATTTTTCAACAAATTAAGCAAGTACCCATAATAAAAAAAAAATCTTTTGCCTGATTTAAGAACTTTATTGGATTTTTTCCTTGGATTGTCAATAATCACCCCCTTGAATGGGGGGGGGGGGTGCTGAAGCAACCCCTGGCCAAAAAATAACGTTTTGTTAACATTTTAATGAAATAAATTAGTGGTAAGTGAAAAAAGTACAGACATTTTAATGTATATTTAAAAAAAAATTGTTTTAATGTCTGAAAGGACAATAGATAGTCCAGTTAACCACAAAGGCAAGAGATAAAAAAAAAATATGCCCGCAGGTAGTGTAAAACACACACGATTTTGCATTCAAAATTATCTACTTCTGATCCCCTGTTTTTTGGGGATATTCCATAGACCCCAGACCCCCCGGTACCATCCCCCTGATCAATTTTATATTACACAATTTACATGTATAGACAAAGTATTTGTGTGACTTTACCACTGTCGTAAGGAACATCATAATCAGTCATTTAGATTCATTATGTATTATTCAAAATGGAAGGTAAAAATAACCTTTTTGTAGCCTACTTATTTTTTATGTACTGCTCATTTGCCTTTTTTAAAATTATTTTGCCTCAAAATGTTGAGATAAAATTAAATACACCACTTTACACTGTCTCAACCATAATACACAAAAAAATATTACAATAATAATTATGATTATAGGAAGAATCACTCAGAGGGAGGACAAATAAAATATGTTTTATCCAATGACATTTGTTTGTTTGTAATACCATTGGTTCTACTTCCTGTCTCAAACATTATACGATACCTTTTATTCGAGGACTTAGAAATAATGACCACAAAATGTATAGAAATCAGAAAAAAACATTGTAAGGATAAATAACAGCTTTATTTTGATAACCACAATTATACCCCCTTTAAGTCGGTTTTTAAAAAAGTTCTCTCTATGATTATTCATGTAACTTATTAGAAAAAAAAAATTAAATTCGGTGTAGTTAATTTAAATAACAATAATTTATTTACGAGTCCAAAGTAGATATTTTTAATTTTTTATTTATATGAATGGTGGATAAGTACTTCATGAACTACGATTTTATTTGATCTAAACTGGAGAAACACGAAAACTACTTCACAAAAAATGCTAATTTTAAGGAATTAATATTTTCTGAAAACAACTCGACACTAATGCACTCAAATAAGTGAATAATTGGTACGTTATAAAAATTGTGCCACAAGAAAGCTTTTTTATTTTTTGTCGAAATAACGTTTTGTTGGTACCTACCCGGGGAACCATATTGAAATTACTACGTGATACAAATAAAGAATAACAAAAAAGACACTTTTATAATTATCTTCTGATAAATAAGGAGATATATTTTTATATCATTTATAATATAAAGTTAAAATTTTTATGAGTTTTAAATGTATATCACAAATAGGTCATTAGACATACCGATACCACTTGCAAAATAGTTGTATACTTTCTTTAGTCCAGTTATCGTAGTAAGCATAATATTTGTATGAAATGGACAGTGAATTGCTTCGAATATATAATGTTTGTTCGAGTTATATTAAAACACGTTATGTTTACATTCAGTTAAGAATTCTATTTCCCAAGGTTGTCGTCCTTTGCAATAATACAGTTGTAGAGAAAAACCTACAATCTACATAATCAGCTGTCAATGAGATGGATCATCTGTGCCTGTAAATACAAAGCCAAACACAGAAATAACACGTTTTATAACTCCAATTGTGAAGTGTTCCACCAGATCTACATTTGCCAAACCGTAAAGTAACATATTGCGATTGTTATTGTCCACACGATGGAAACGGGATAATAACCTAAAGATACAGGAGCGAATACTTCAAACATCATGGCTTGATTGCGCTAATTTACAAGTTTCGCTACTTCTGCAGTGCAAATAGTTATTAGCGGCCTCTAGGATGTCAGGATCGCTTCCTTCGCCGCATAAAACGATTAGTCCGATTCGATGTAGCGAAAAACCTTGGGACCTATGGGTGTCTGAAATCGGACACTCTTCGCCGTTGCGGGATGAGGAGCCCCCGGTGGCGCCGGCGGAGGCCGCCAAGGGAGCTCCCGGTTGCCGCACGGCCCCCTCCACCTCCAGCAAGCACCCGCCCCACACGGGGGTCACCAGGCTCAAGCTGTCCTCCATGTGTCTCTACGGACAATTCCCCAACACGGACAACCTGAATGCTGCCGTGTGCTATATGTGCGGCATGACTATGAAGTGCAGTGCAGCTCACAGACACTTAGTGGAATATCATTCCTCCTCAGTGGACCCCATCCTACCTCCCCCTCCTCCCGCCCCAACTGTCAAACTCAAATCCTCCCACTCCAAGAGCAAGTACAAAAAGGAAGTCCCTCCGCCCAGCATAGGCCTGGTGGAGGAGTTGCTCCCTCCTGCCCCTGACCCCCCTCCCGAGGCGGAACTGAAGCCGGCTCTGATTCCCATAGCCCCGCGGATTGTGCTCTCCCAACAAGAGTTGACATACTTCCCCGAACTGGAAGTTACCGGACAGAAGTGTACTCCGAGTGCTCAAAGTGAAGTGAAAGTGTCTGTGGATGACAATGACCTGCCTGTAGTGAGCATACAGGACAACACTGACTTGCCTCTGGCCGATGATATTATAGAGATTATGAATTCTGAAGGAATACAAAGCATCGAAGAGGCGGACACGGCAGCTTGGAAAAATTTGATGCAGGATTTTGGAGCTATCCAAGATATGACCCTTCAGAACACTACTTTGCTGGCAGACGGGGTCTCCACCCACGGACTGTATGACGCTAATGGCACCCCGGTGAGGATGACGGGAACTGCTTTCGCCTTAACCGGTGACGATGGGACATTGCAATATACTCAACCTATTACGTTAACTCCTACACTTACTGTAGACAATCAGTGTGTCACCTTTCCTAGCCACCCTGTACAGTGCGCTCCCACTAAACCTAAACCTAAGCCGGCCAAATCTTCCTCCAAGACCACTAAATTTGCCTCGAGGGAGTATGATCCCAATAAACATTGCGGGGTCACTACCGGGGAAAGCCAAAAGCCCTGCACTCGCTCTCTAACCTGTAAGGCTCACACTCTCTCACTGAGGAGGCTGGTGGATGGAAGAATCAAGTCCTTCGACGTCCTACTGGCGGAGCACAGAGCCGCCAAGCAAGCTAGTCTAGTTAGTCCTCCACCTATAATTACAAGCCCGCTCCATCAAGCCACTTTAGTCAATCAGCCCATTCTACCTAATACTGTAAACATGGTGAGTCAAGTCAGTTTGGTGAACCAAGCCAATTTGATCAGTCCTGTGGCGGTGGTGTGCAGTCAGAGCAGCGTGGAGCCTGCGGGGATGACTTCACCCCTCGTGATACCGGGCCAGGTGGACATCAGCGCTTTCGGAGGTTTTCCCAGCCCCGAGCCCGACGTGCCAGACTACTACACCGGCGTTGTGAGTGGGGGTCTGGTGGAGGAAGTTGCAGTCTCCGTCACATGCCCGGTGTCCGTGGTGGCCTCCGCCATGGCTCCGGTGCCTGCCCCACCGCGCCTCCCAGAGCCCCGCCCGGGAGACGTGTGCTGGTACCCCTCTAGCCCGCGTCCCCTGGCCGCCTGCACTTTCTCGGCATACCACATGGGGAACGCTTTACTCTTAGGCAAACGCATGGCGACAGTTCGAAGTAACATCAAAGCCACCCTAATGCAGCCCCATTCCAAGAACGTAAGCGGCTACTATAACTTCAGTCAGAACTCTCTGTCGTCGATGAGTAAAACTATGCACGTAAATAATGCGGCTAAGCCGGCGATGCCCGAAGTGCGTAAGCTCATCATGTCTTGCCCTGCCGTGTCGGGTTCCTCCATAAAGACGGACCCCGGCTTGTACTATACCTCGGGCAGCAGACACAATGGGCACCTGTTCTCCTCGAAGCGGCCTCTAATGGACGATTACGAGGACTTGGAGAGCAAGTGCCTGAGGACTGCGGGATCCAGTGTGAGTTCTATGAGAAACAAAGTGTCCAAACATTTGAACCAAAGTGATATGATGGAGTTAAACTTGATGTTCGATCCGCTGATGGCGGATGAGAAGTGTTAATAGGTTAATGAGCGATGGCGAGCGAGCGCTTGGTTGTGTAATTTCGTACGTATATTTATTTTTGTGTATAACTCAAAATGTTGACATTGTAAATTTAGATTTAATCCTGAACTATTATTGGGAATTTATATATTTTTCTTTTGATCTTATTGTTCCCATCAAATTGACTAATACGATTCTGTATTATTTTGTACATTGTTTGTAAGATTTTTTTTAACAAATTTCCGATGCGAATATCGGCCCTGTCAATAAAATAGACTTTTCAAATTATACAGTTTTTTTTAAATGTTTCCCATCACTGACTATTTATTGATACTCTGTTTTATGATGAAATATAATCTTCTTGTAAAACGAAATCTTTATACATCATTTCCAAACTGATTTCAAACTTCCATACAAAACATCAATGCACATTTTCCAGTATTTATTTATGTATTCCAGTAATTTTATCTGCGTATTTCACAAGGCTTAAGTTTATATTTAGACATGTAAAAAAGAAAACTTCAATCAACTTATTAGCTCAGAATGCAATGTGATTTTATTCAATGAAACACCGTAACTGTGGGTAGATATAAATATATATTTTAAATTATTACTCATTTACTTTGGGTATTACAATTTTTGTTGTTTCTTTCTTATAAAGCTGTTGTATATAGATCATATTTAGATTTATAATTATTTTATTCTGTGTGCCCTGATGATGACACGAGTTGTGTTGAAACTAGTAGGTGTATGTAAAGAATAATTGGTTTTTATCGACAACAAAAAACATGAAAAGGTGATATTAAATATAATATTTCGATAATTTATAGAAATTTTTTTTGTGAAAAATTTCAAGGGTACAAATATTACTTGCTAGGGGCTTTATCTTATTATGTACAGATACAGAAACATACTCACCTGGCAGGTTACTCCAGATTAACACAATATGTTGGAAAGTTTTAGCTTGGGAAGATATGATTTTGCAGCCCAAGGACACAATATTAAAAGCTGCAGCTTCTATTGTATCCTTATTTATTATTGATTTTACATTTTTATTGGTTGCAAAAGAAGAGTTAGTGTTTATTTTAAATATTAATGTTTTTTTTTTAATTGGAATTTAGGACTGGAGAACAAATTTTATAAAATGGCCTTAAAAAGCTAAAAAAATCTACTCAAGCTTTCATCCTCAATTAATTCTTTTGACAGTTCTTACAAGTCGAAGTATGATTTCGATAAAAATGACAGGATGGATTGGGGTAGCTTGGTTGTCATAGAGCGCAGGTCACGGATAAACCATGAGGTTCTGGGTTCTAATTCCAGCTGCTACCGTTATCTTCTTCTTTTCTGTGTCTTTTCGGATTCGTGTTTTGATTCGGGAGTTGTTAATACCATTTTATTTTATTTATCAGCACGTGTAATTAATTGCAAATTAACAAAATTGTTTGTGTTCTGATTCTTTACTTTAGTTTCTTAGATTTATATTATCTAGTTTTCTAACAACTGACATTTTTACTAAAAAGCTATGTGCTACCATGTTATATATGTGTAGATTTGAAGAAAAATGCAAGGCTAATATTGACGTAATGAACAGTATTTACTTAGCGATGGTTTGGACACGTACAGTAGATGAACAGATAAAAGAGTATTAGAAGAATATAATGTCAATATAAAGGGTTATTCAAATGGACTCAATTTCGCACATTCTCCTCTAATACACGCGGTCGGCCCGGGTTTCCTTTAGAGACATCCAGTTTGCTCAAATTGGTGATACCAATGACGAATGCTCTTTCAAGTTGGAGGTTCATTGTTAAAACGGAGGCGAAAGGTACGCTGCACTACAGTTGCCGACTCAGTTTTACAGAACTCGCAAATACAGAAAACTTTGTGCTGCATAGTAGCCATTTTACTCAAACCGACGAGAAATGGTGTTTACCGATGCGAGCAGTCTAGCGGTCGTTTGCGCAACTATGAGTGATATAGCGCAGGGATTTCATGCTTTCGGACCTCCTCTTTCAATTACTATATAGATCACTCACATATAAAGTATAATTCGGAAAATATAGCAGTACAAAATTGAGTCCATCATTTTGAATAACCCTTAAGTGTCAGGAGAGCACAAGTGGGTGGAAAAACTCGGGGATGCCCTAGTAGTTCATACTCTGCATATCCCTGTGGAAAAAATGGGTAGATAGTTTTTTTAAATTTTTATGTGAATACCGCACAAGAGTCCCAACTGTCTGGAGCCAGTGTATGGCATCCCTAATTGGGGTACGCTGTGAGGCTAAAGGTAGTGGGGAGGGGAAGGAGATGGGAAAGAAGAATGTGGGTAAATACCTGGCTATTCAGATCTGGTCACCAAATATCCCTACAGTCATCTCAAGCAACTTTTCAATTCTGAATGGTGGTCTTTAACCAGGTCGAGAGTATCTTCCAGTCTGGTATATTTCAGTTTAGGTGTGTATGAACACCAATAATTAGATAATTGATTGCTTTTCAATTATTATTAATTATTCTCTTTTTTTGTATGTATGTAACGCATGTAAACAACTTTGCCTATGAAAATAAATAATTTGTAGTTTCGAGGCAAGTTTATCAGATACATTTATGAGTTTATGCGAAGATTACAACTATTATCTCATCGTGGCTTTGAAAAATTAAAAATAGACAGGAGGAAGAAAGAAGAATTCGAGTGATAATTACAAATTATCTAATAAATAAACTGAGTGGTGGATATTTAGGTATTACAGGTACTGGCGTAGGCAGGGAGGATGGAACACCACACACTCATAACCTTATCCACGTTCATACATACTCCTCTGTTATTCTGAGAAATATTTGACTTTTTGCTTTTTTATATAAGAAAGGAGTGTAAGGATGATGCGAAAGTAAATGATAGAAGAAGTCGTGGAGGCCCAAAGAAGACATGGCACATTCAAGTGAATCAAATACTTGAGTCAGGTCATGTCAGAAAAACAGAAGAGTTTGTATGAGACGAGATATGGATGTGAATGAAGCAAGGAGTGTTTGTCAAGACAGAGTCGTGGCAGTTGTATGGCAGTCCATCCTCTCTGCCTATCCCTGCGGTTAATGGTGCAATGGTTAGTTAGTTAGTTTTACTTTTTGTATAGAACCTGTATTTCAGTCGCATTTGAGGTTTCCATTGGGGCCTTTGTTATCTTTGAGTATTCTGTGCGTAGGGTGTTTTAAAAGAAAATTAGCAGTTATTGGGTCTTGAAATGGTGTAGAAGGGACAAAATGCAAAAAGTAAAACCAGTAAATGTTGGGAACATGAACGAGTCGTAAAATTGACCCATTCTCGTTTGGCATATCTTTCGGCTTTGCAACGGTGCTGAAAGGATCAATAACACCAGTTTTACGGGATACCTTTCATTTAAATATCAGTAGAACACGGCACTCCCATGTAACATAATAATAATAATAAGAGTTAATTTTTATAGCGCAGTCTTTTGAAGGTTCACCTCTAGTGCGCTTTACACTAACTAACCTAACCTAATATAATTAGGAAATAACATATATTACATGCATGCAAATTAAAACCGCAATTTAAAATACTCACGAGTAGCAGACTCACTTAGATGAACATTTTAGATATTATAATATAACAATTTAGAAGCTAAGGGTGTAAATCAAATGTAAAGTAGGTACAAATGACAACAGAGCAAGAGAATATTATACAACATTATGTACATGGTTTTTCATTGGATACTAAGGGTATTGAATAACAAGGACCACGTGGAGAGAAAATCGCAACTAAATAAGCTATGGAGGGTCAAAAGAAAAAATTAGGATTTTTTGAACAATTTGGTTTTTAAGACCCGGTGGAACTCTGCTAAATTCTGGATGTTAGCAATATTTGTGGGAGGCTTATTCTGCTGTGGTAAGTAAAAACACAATATGTTTCTTGAGAGTCCCAAGGAAGATACTGTGTTCTTACTTACGACGGCAGTATTCCAGATGACCGGGCTGGATATACGATAATATGTTATAAACATTGCGATCCATCCACTAAGAAAGGGAAATCTGCATAATTGGAATTCCTGTTTCTATGGATTTTTTTTTTAGGTATCTAAGCGCGCTAGCAGACTGTAACTGGTTTTTCCCGGCCGGTGCTGAATAGCATGGCAATATACCCAGGGTACGTATGACGGCTCTGGTCTGGGATCACGGGGAAGAATAAACCTGGAGCAGTCAGTCAGCACCTGGCCCGGCTTTCGGCGGGAAGACGTGTCGGTTTCAAAAAACAAATTTGCTCAAAAATACTAAATCAAAATGGCACTCAGGTGGCATTATTTTATATCAAAAAGATTTTTTAAAAAAATAAATGATAATTTTTCATTTTATTTTGTTGCTGGCAACCCAGACATTAAATAAGTTGATACAAAAACATTCACTTTACCCTTTTCACTAGACAGTATTGTCAGTTCCGAGATGGGCAACATTAAAAAAAAAGCTTGAAAATGCAAAAATATAATTAAATATTTTTATTATAGAAAGGCAAACCATTCTCAGGTTAATAATAATCTGACAATACTTGAAAATCTCCTACTATCATCACACCAAGTGGAAAATGTTGCTTGTATCGTAATAGAGGACTTAGCCAGCCGAGGAATTGAACTGGGTGGGAACCCGATACACTACCTGACAAGAGTTAAGATAATTTTTTTTAAAGTACCTAAATTTACATAAATAAGTATTTTTTAACTAACTAACTAACCATCACGCCGTTTCTCCGCAGGGGTAGGCAGAGAGGACGGACCGCCAAACAACTCGATCTTGGCATACACTTCTTGCTTCATTCACATTTATACAATGCCTCATACATTCTCTTCTGTTATTCCGACTTCTGACATGGCCCGAATCGAGTATTTGATTCACTTGATCGTGCCATGTCTTCCTCGGGCGTCCCCGGCTTCTTCCATTCACTTTCGCGTCATATATTCTCCTTATACTCCTCTCTTCGTTCATTCGCTGTACATGCCCCGAACCATCTAAGCGACCCTTTCTTAATATTGCTCACTACGCTTACATCATTCTTGCATTCTTTACGAATCTCAAAATTTTTCACACCATCATACATGGTTTTACCACACATTCGTCTCAGAGATCTTATTTCTATAGCATTCAGTGTACTTTCATCCTTCCTCTGCCAGTTCTATGCCTCATCGCCACACATCAGGGTTGGTATCAGCACTCCATTGCGGACTGCTAGCCTTGCTTCCTTGGACAACTTTTTGTTTGCGCCAACCACATTCAGTCCTCCGTTAATGGAGTTTCCTGCATTCACCCTTCTTTTAATATCGCTATCAGTCTTTCCATCTCCCGTAAACATACTTCCCAAATACACAAACTCATCGACCTGCTCCAAGTATTCATCATTCACAACTATAGCACACTGTTTTCATACTCTCTCTTTCACACCATGACTTTGGACTTATTTACATTCATCATTAGCTCATTCTTCATACATACTAAATAAAAGCATAAAAATGTTAAATGATAACAATCATATAGGTAACAAAAGAATTAATATCCCATTCAAAGATGAATAACTATATCAATGTGGAGAAACTTTCATTTGATCTCTTTTGAAGTTTACATTAATTTATTTGTAGCTAATTTTTCATCCAGAGGGATCGATATTCTCATGAATGTAGTTTTCTTTAATTCAGTTCGAAATAACATTCAATATTCCATCGTATGTGTTCGAATTTGGGTGCGAAGTCGGTGCAGTGACCTCAATGAAATAACTGGCCGGCTCCAGCCTGGCACACGACACCAGTCTGTTAACGTGCTAAGGGCTCCAGCCTGGCACCCGAAACCAGTCTGTTAACGTGCTAAGGGCTCCAGCCTGGCACCCGACACCAGTCTGTTAACGTGCTAAGGGCTCCAGCCTGGCACCCGACACCAGTCTGTTAACGTGCTAAGGGCTCCAGCCTGGCATCCAACACCAGTCTGTTAACGTGCTAAGGGCTCCAGACCAATGTGCTGTCAAACTCAGCAGTGAAGAGCATCTTATAAATTAAATCTTATGAAGGTGAACGAATCTAAGGAGTAGTTTGAAAATTGGAATATTCACAGATGACAGAAGAACCTGAATGCAAGTTGGCACTGGAACAAGCTTAGATAAATCACGAGGAAAGAAGGGACACAGTTGGATGATTTCCGTCGACTCCTCATCCATTGTGATTGAAAGAAGGTTTATTATATTGGATGAGCATGAGGAAGTTCCTTTGGAAGTGGCCTTTTTTTATGTTAATACCACACAAGAGACCCAATTACTCCCTACTGTCCGAAGCCAGCGGGACAATGGCATCCCCAATTGGTGTACGACGTGTGTTCAAAAGAAAAGGTGATTTTAGAATTTTTTCGAAAAGTATTTATTTATTCATCAATATCCATTTTCTCCCCTTCAAAGTAATCCCCCTCAGATATAATGCACTTATGCCAGCGCTTCTTCCAATCCTCGAAGCACTTCTGGAATGCGCTTTTCGGTATGGCGATCAGCTCGTTCTTTGCTTCTGACTTTATCTTATCAATTGTGGCAGAACGCTTTCCTTTCATTTGTCTCTTCAGTTTCGGGAATAGGAAAAAGTCGCAGGGAACCAAATCTGGT
The DNA here is from genome assembly GCA_022606495.2 of Halesus radiatus. Classification (NCBI taxonomy): domain Eukaryota; kingdom Metazoa; phylum Arthropoda; class Insecta; order Trichoptera; family Limnephilidae; genus Halesus; species Halesus radiatus. The sequence continues at coordinate 196,575 of JAHDVE020010043.1, read as the reverse complement.
GAATAAGGTGGTTGAGGCATGATTACGGTGTTGTTTTTGGCGAAATAATCACGAACAAGCATTGATGTGTGAGCTGGTGCATCGTGATGCAAAATCCATGATTTGTTTATCCACAATTCCGATCATTTGAGCCGTATTGCTTCACGCAAACGTTGCATAATTTCCTTGTAGTATTCCTTATTAACGGTACGACCTGTTGGCAAGAACTCATGATGCTCCACGCCATTGTAATCGAAGAAAACAGTGAGCAAAACCTTCACATTTGATCGCCGGAATCGCTGCTTTTTTCGGTCATGGCTCTTCTGGCCGCTTCCATTTGGGATGATTTGGCCTTGGTTTCGACGTCATAACCATATACCCACGTTTCGTCACCAGTTATGACCCTTTTGAGCAAATCTGGATCGTCGTTGACGTCATTCAACAACTCCTGAGCGATACTAATGCGACGTTGCTTTTGCTCAAAATTTAGCAATTTCGGAACAAACTTCGCTGCCAAACGTTTCATGCCCAAAATATCCGAGAAAATTGCATGGCATGAGCCGATTGATATGCCAACATCCTCTGCAACTTCCCTAATAGTGATTCGACGATTTTCCAAAACCATTTTCTTCACTGTTTCGATGTTTTCTTCGTTTGTTGATGTGGTTGCAACTCCAGGACGCTCATCGTCATTAACATCTTCTCGGCCTTCTGTAAAGCGCTTGTACCACTTATAAACACTTTTTGAGACAAAGTAGACTCGCCGAATGCCACAGTCAACATTTTAAGTGCGTTGGAGCACTTTATTCCATTTTTAACGCAAAATTTAATACATATTCTTTGATCCATTTTTTTCAAAAGTAAAAAATCGAAGAACACACAAAAACGTGACTAACCTTTCCAGTTGTCAAAAACAAACCACTAATCCAAAATAGCTGATAATGCTAACACATGATAAACATATGTGTACCAACATAACAAAAAAAAAATTCGATAATCGAATGTACACAGCCTGCGAAAATTCACCTTTTCTTTTGAACACACCTCGTATGTTGTGAGACTGGGAAAGGGAAGGAGATGTGAAGAGGAAGGTTGGAAAGTACCTGACTATTCAGATCTGGTCACCAAAAACTGCTAGACATTTCAAGCAATGTTTCATTTCTGAATGGTGGTCTTTCATCAGGGCTATACTGAAAGTATGTGAAATAACGCATTAAATAAATAAAATATACTTGCGTACATTGGGATTTGAACCCACATCCTTTGAATTCATAGTCGGGGATCTTAACCGCTCAACCACGGAAGCAGCCTTTGCTATGAATCTTTTTCATTATCCGATGCCATGATGGCATGGGATTCAGACAAAAACACCCTGGCTCCAAGTCATCACAAAATGACCAAATTTGCCCAAACACAACGGAATTAATGATCAAAAAGGTAATTTGGGAATGAGAAAAACAAACAAAACAATAATTATTAAACATGTTAAATATTTTTTATTAACCAAAATATAACAAATAAAATTATGAAAAAACTTTTCATTTCGAGAGCATACTGATTTGTATGTTATCTTACTTGCACAACTGCATTTTCACGAGTTTAAATACGTAACAATATTTAATTTAATAACAGATCATGTCATTTGGATATAAATATGAATTAAGATTATTAAATTAATCAATTAGATATTTGGATAGTATCTACCGAATATTCGTCGACTTAGAATTAACCAACCTTGGGTTTCTAACAACCGAATGAAGCCAGAGTAAATTGTTCCTTGGTGGTTTTACACAGGCTCAGTGAAGAGAAGACCAAAGACAACCGGAAGATATTTATTTTTAATTTGGAAGCAATTGATGTCGAACCTATCAAACTCGCTTCATAAATACAGCAGAACCTCACACGTCGCACTTCAGAGGTTCGACACCTCCAGTAATCCGGATTATGTTTTCTTTTTTCAGTCCTTTGAAGACTGAATGCAATGAGGGCAATACATTGCTGTGAAAACTCGTGCACCTGAAGTCGAAGCGAAGATTTGAGTGTGATCAAAGAAAATTGTATAAGAGATTATTTTGGTAAACCGTAAAAACATAATCTTTTGCAATTATATACCCACAAAACTTGACTGAATTTCAAAAATCATATGTAGAAAAATACATATAGGCTTAGGCAAAAGGGAGTGATGAGAAACAGGAGGAGAACGGCAGGAATGGAGGTGTTTCCGGCGGCCAAGGCTCTCTAGGGTATGTAGTGCTGAATTATGAGAATACACTTTTGAATACATGGTTGAACCCTCTCGTACGAATATTGCTAAATTTGGAGATAGAGCTTGCAATGTACTGGGAACACATTCTTGGAAAGACCTTCCATTCAGTTTGAGGTCAGAAAGCAATTTCGAGACCTTTAAGAGAAGTCTAAAAACATAAAGGGGCTACAAACTTTGACAAGATGTAAAGCACCCTTGAGATGATTTTAGTCACTAAACGGGGCTCAGAAAAGTTTACCATTTATTATTATTATTTTCAATAGAAGCGTAAAAACTCCTTATACATTATCATACTTTATTTTCCATACATTCCGGTAATCTGGCACCATCAGGTTTTCTATAGTGCTGGATTAGTGCGATTCCACTGTAGTTTAGTTTGCGATAAGTAAGATTTGCAACCTTTTCGTATACCCTCGCACTTGTCTATCAGATTAAATTACAGTAAAGTAAAATATCACAATAATTGCGCCGAACAGACTCCTTATTGCCCCTTTACTTCTTTCCCCGGACCTTCAGTTTGGCTTTTGATATTCTCCCGGACGCGGCTCCTTTCTGTGCGCCTTTCATTATGTTGTTGAATTGTCCCGCACTCTTCATCTTTTTCCTGTTAAAAAACAAATATTAATGTAGTTGAATAATGTTATAACAAAACTGTCCGCAATTAGCTATTTCTATTCTGGTTTAGAATTCACTTGGAACTGAAACAACATATCAATCCAGGACCATTGTCCTTAAATTTCGCCCATGTACAGATAAAACTTGGGTTTGCGGAGTGAGTTTTATGGGTATTTCAATAAACACCTGTTCTCTCTCCCACACATCGACTGTGCGAAAAAAATCAACAATAATACCAATTTTTTTGATCATTTATGTAATTCGATAGACATACAAATGAAACAAACCTTTTGTTGAGTGAGTTCCTAGCTAGAGGCACGTAAGCATAGGGGTCTGGTTTTCCCTTCTTCTTCATGTCACCCTTGGCCTTCTTAGCTCTGTATTCAGAACCTCCGGCAGATTTTTCAGATGGTGCTGTATTTCTGTAATGAAAGAAACATAACATTTATTTTGCAGGCATACAATCATAGAAGCCGTGGCATGAATAAAAACTAAGTTCTTCAAAGTACCGTGATGCGCATTATGTTACTGGTGTTTTCTGACTGGCAAAATTATTGTCACAAATATAATGTGACAAAGTGAGATCAAGGTGCAAACAATGTGTTTGTCACACATTTTTAATGCCAAATTGATTCAAAGTGGCAAATTTGATTCACTATGCTTACTCTAAATTTGCTAGATACCTTATTAAAGTGATTGTACATAGTAAAAAAACTGATTCCTCACACATAACACAGATGGATTGCAATATTTATAGCATACTAACTGAAGTTCCCGGCGTTGCCCGGTGTTATGAATGGTTTGGGAGTAAAGTTTTGTGGTTGTAATGTGCTTTCCCTACCCCTACCTAGTTTTGAAGTCATGGTGTTTTACCCCTACCCAGTAGTTTTCCTCTTATTTTAATGCCAAGTGTGCAAAATTTCATCAAGTACAAAAATTCTGCTTTAAGGGGTGGCAAAGGGGGATGGGGGTGATTTTTCATAATCTCAGTAGACAGTGACCTTCCTCTTGTTTTGAAGGTCAAGTGTGCAAAATTTCATCAAGTTTGGAAAAAAAAACTGTAGATTTGTATACAAACAAACACCGCCCAGGGCACTCTTCTTATATAAAAGACAAAACATTTAGGCCCCCAAACTTTCTTTATACTGGTCAGATCGAGGATTTCGATAGCTTTAAACCTTCTCCGGACAATGCGGATCATTTTGCAAAAAACCCTGCGTAAATTTATCCAGTAGTTTTTTAGTCTATAGCGGATACAACTAAGAACATTGTCTTTTATATATATATAGAGGATATATAGATGTCAGGTGGGAATGCTGTGTTTGTTCCACCGGTATTTTAATGGAAGATGCTGCCCCAAAGAACTCTGGGAGGCACCAAATGGGTACCCAATATTTATTTGTACACAGTTAACATTTCCTGCATGATAACGGGTCAGTTTTACGACTCATTCTTGTGCTCAACAGCTAGACTGTGAAAAGAGCCAGGTTCACATAATTCTTTCCTTAAAAAGATACTCTACACAGTATCCCAAAAGAAAAGGTGAATTTATAAGATGATGAGGTTTTATTTTGTGTGGTGGAGGAAACATTATCATGTTATATCATAATATACAGCCCGAGGCGTCGCCCTGTGAACATTGTTCTGCCATGGAAAGCATCAAACAAAAAATTAAAAAAACAGGATGTAGTAAGCGTCATTGTTAATTATTTACCTGTGAATTCCCTTGCCACCGGTCTTGTACTTGGAGTGTTTGGAGGAGGCGATGCTGAACCCTGACTTGCCACTCTTGGTACTTCTAGTGTCGTCGTATTTTCTCTTCTTCCCGCTTGTTAAAGGCATGGTTTCCGCAGCAGATGCATCGTCATCATCATCTGAGTTATCTACAAGAAAAAAACATATTAAATCAACATCTTTTATTTTTAAAACATACATATTAGAGAATAATCAACATCTGTGTGACATCATGAGTCGTAGAAACGACCCATTCTCATGTGATAAAATGTTGAACGGGTGTTTGGTGTCTTTCCTGATTATATACTGGTCCCAAAGGGATCAATGATTCTAGTTCCTCAGAGCACCTTCCATTGAAATGCCGGTAGAACAAGGAAAGCATTCCCACTTGACGCCTATGCTCTAAAGACTGCAATCCGTTTGTTAAAATAGGGGAATCTATCAAACGGACCACATGTTTCTGCAAGAGTTTTTTCAGGTAATTTGGGGCTCCAGACCAGAGATGTACAGGGTCCTGTACAGTACGCTCAGCTTCTGAGGCTCACTTGACTCTGACTGAGATGGAGCCACCGTGCCTGAGCTGGTCACTTAAAGTTACACCAAGCATATCAATGGAAGGCATGTTGGGAAGATTGCTTACTTGGGAACTAACTAACGATTACGCCTTTTTACTGAAGGGGTAGGCAGAGAGGATAGACCACCACATAACTCTATCTCGGCACACATTCCTCGTTTCATTCACATTCATATATTGTCTCATACATACTCTTCTATTATTCTGACTCTTTGCATGACCCGACTCATGTATTTGTTTCACTTGAATAACAAGATTCATAAAACTGGTGTGGCAAGGATAGGAGATAGATAGAGATAGCCAACCACAAAATAAGTTTATTTATACTAAGCCTCCATGGTCGAGGGGTAAAGCTCTCGACTATGAATCCGAAGGTCGCAGGTTCAAATCCTGGAGTTCACAAGTAAATTTTATTTAATTAATTTGTGCTGTTTCACAATTAATTCATTTAAAAATAATATATAGTATATTTGCGCACAGTCCAGAGTGGAAGACACTCTCAGTATCACCTTGGTGAAAGACAGCCATTTAGAATTGAAACATTGCTTGAAATGGCTTTTAGCCATGTTTGGTGACCAGATCTGAATAGCCAGGTATTTTTTCCCGCCTTCCTCTTTCCCCTCTCCTTCCCCTCACCGATACCTTCAGCCTCACAACATTCCCCAATTTGGGGATGCCATAGTCTCACTGGCTCCAGACGGTTGGGAGCAGTTGGGACTCTTGTGCGGTATTCATATTAAAAAAAAAAAAAATCCTTCAGGGTGGAGGAGTATAAAGAGATTTGAGCACTGTATCCTTGGGCACAAGAAACTGGAGAGAGACAACAGAGTGGAGGCATTTCTTAAAGCTGTCCAGGATACTATGAGAGTTGGAATGCGTGAATGTTGTTGATCAATGTTGATCTTCTAACTTAAATACCAGTGTTGGTGTGCCTCAAGGATTCATGCTGTTACCGACACTGTTTTTGTTGCACGTAAACGATCTCGTTCAATGTGCACCAATACACTGTTACACTGATGACACCACCGTTCACTATGGTTTACTTTTCGACAAGCCCCCTTCCACTGTTGATGTCCGTACGGTTCGGGAAGTTTTGAGAATAAAAGTTGACCACCACCTCAAGGTTTGTTCCTGGGGTAGGAGGCCAACCTGGTCAGCTTCAGTCTCAAAAACCCAGGCGTGTCTGATCTCGGAAAAAAAAGGTGGTCAATGACTGGTGCAATTCGATGGGAGCACCCTCCCAAATAAAAACTCCATTGAAATGCTTGGGGAACGTATTTCAGACCAGCTCAAGTATCGGGGATCTGTAGAAGCCCGAATAAATCTGGTTTCCAAGAAACTGGGCGTATCATATAGGGCTAACAGATTCTTCAATAGTGACCAATTGCTAATCCTATACAAGTACTTCTAATAGTTGAATTGGAAAGTCACCTCTGGGCTGGAGCTCCCAAAAACTTGATTAACCTGCTTGATTTTGTGCAAAAGAGGGCGGTTCGTCTGAGTGACAATCTGTTTTTAATAGAGCGATTGTCATCTCTAATGCACAGATGCATTGTAGGCATATTGAGTCTGTTCTACAGATATTTCAATGGAGCCTGCTCAAAGAAGATAGCAGCGTTGATCCCCTCCGCATCAGTACACGTGCGTGAAACTCGACCGACGTGAGCGGAACATCCATTCACAGTTGATGTTGGCATCATGAGAATGGGTTGTTTCGCCGACTCGTTTTTGTGTAAATCGGCTCATATGTAGAAAGAGCTACCGGCATTTGTCTTTCCTCCTACATTTAATCCGGGCCTCCTCAATGTCCACATTAATAAATCCCTTTCAACAACCGCCTCCTTAACCCGCCTAACAAAATAGGGGCACTCTTGTGAGGTGTCACATAAAAAACTAAAAAAAGCGGGTTTGTGATGTCACACGGTCACACGGAATGAATTTACACAGAAAGATTTTACACCCGAACAGTCGCATGATGTCAATCTAATGATACCAACCAAATAGGGCATTTTGATTAGATGGTGTTTTATTCACCTTTTTATAAATTCTAACATTTGAATAAACATATATTTTTGAAGCAATAATATTTTTCATTGGTTCCTCTTATTATGGGTATGGATTTAAAAAAATATATATTCAAATATTACCTGAATCATCAGAGTCGTTCTTTCTCTTCTTTCCTTTTCTGTCATCTTCGCTGTCGGAATCATTCTTGAAGTCTAATATTAATTTGCCATCCGGGGTTTTCTTAACGTCCTTCTTCTTCTTGTGTTTTCCCTGGGCATCCTCATCTGTGCTTTTTCCTGCACGGTTGGGGTGGGAAGCTAGAAAATTATAGAAACAACAATTTAATAAATGCTAAACATCTCCGTATTATTATTACAAACCAAACATGATAAAAATACGGTAAATGTATGCCGCTGATAACTCCGTCGTCACTTATCCCTCTTTCTCACAAACACCGCATGAAATAGAAAGGGAGGTTAAAACGGAGCTCTCATTGGCAGGATCGTAGGAATTGTTTTCCCTACCTGAGATATTCTTGGCAGAAGATGGGTCCATCAGATCAACAATATTATCCGGATCTTCCTTGATCCAAGTTTGATTCTTCTTCTTGTTCCGTCCAACCTTAACTTTAACTCTATCGTTCTCATCATCGTCTCCCATATCCAACTCGGAGTCTGAATCCTTCAGGATCTCTTCAAGAGTCATAGAAGTTCCTCGGACTTGGATTTCATCATCAGAATCATCTCCTTTTTGTGCCCTTCTAAGTTCTCGTTGTCTCTTCTTCCTGGAGTCCATCTTCCTCATGTATCTGATCTTCCTCTGCATGCCTTCGTCTGTCTCTGGAATGAGTCTCCCGATGGTGTCAGCACCGTATTTACGCATCAGCCGTGTCAGTAGGTTGCCTAGTTCAGTTCTGGTGTGTCTTTTGCAATCTTCGGACATTTCGGCGATGGAGTTGAAAATGATGGGAAGACTTCCCGATACGAAAGGTGCTGGGAGAGACTTGGTGTATACCTGAAGATAGTTAATTCATTATTAGATAACAAAATATTTGTGAAGTTTAATAATGTGTTAAATTTTAATAGGGCAACGTTTTAACATATTAGACTATGTAAAAATGAAGAAAAACGAAGTACGGGTAGACGAAGAAGAATATCTTGGTTGAAGAACCTTTTCAAAGATGTACAATTGGCATTCGATTTTACTGTTTAGAGTTGCTGCCTCTCAATTAAATATAGACATGATGGTGTCCAACCTCTGGTAGGAGAGACATAACATGAAGAAGAGATTTGTACTGACTCAATTCTAGAAACATTTCGGAATTTAGATCCCATGAGAGTGTGATTGGCCGATTTAATTTAATGACCATTTTAAAATTACTCTATCAGCAAACCTCAAAAGTATTACATACATATGTAGTAACATAAGGCTTAGAATAATAATTTTTTTTAAGAACACTTCAGGTTCTGAAGCTCGATTCCAAATGTAAATAAACACTTGAAACATCAATGGGAAATGATAAATCATCGAAGATTATCTCCTAAATAAGGTGTACGGCGCCGATGTTGGTTATCAAGGATGAGATAAGATGATTATTTAAAGCAGAGATTACCACACTTATTGGTCTAACAGCTCCCCTTTTAAAGATATTCTACCATTTACTAGAAGTTAAATAAATTGTAGTAATAACTTACAATTAAACATTTTTAATTAAAAAACATACCTTAAGAAAAGCGATGCAAGCCGACACGACCTGTCTATTTGTCGTTTTGATCAGCTGGCAAATATTCTCCATGATCCTCTGCAGATTGGCAATGCCGAGAGCGGCCGAGAAATTATACGTGGCTGAGGCCAGGCACCAGATGGTGGCAGTAATGATAGTGGCCGGACCCTCCAGTCCTGCTTCCAGCATCACCGTGAAGTGGTCCAGGCCGTTTTTCTTGGTCTGGAGCACCTCTCCGATGGTGTTGATGAGATCGAAGGCGGTCTGCCTGCATTTGGAGTTGATGTCTTTGGTGCAGACGATTGCCTCGGGCAGGGCGCTCTTGATCAGTTTGCTCTCATGGTCCAAATGGGGTTGGGATTTGATCAGATGATCAATGCATCTGTTGAAAGAAACAGTACACTAATTTGAAGTAACCATATAATTATGGTATTTTTAAATAAAATATATTTAAGCGTATATTATTTGTCTAAGCAAGCAAATCTACCAGATTATTTATAGAAGTAATATTCATTTAATGCACTGTTTTTAGTGATGCTATACTTTTAGTGTTAGGTACCTAGTTAATCAGAAGCATTAATGCTTTCGGGTTCAAAAATATATAATATAACAAAAAAAAATCGTAATAAAAGGACAAAAGCACACGGTTAAGCAAAGCTTTTTAAAGAATACTAATACCACTCTAGAGTATTAGCATTTCTAGTGGGATTGTGGTATGAATGGTAGAAGGATATGGAGGAGAGAAGTAGGAGGGGGAGATTAAGGTTGGAAAGCACCCAAGCTGGTAACTAAAGAGCCATTTTGAGCAAGAATTTGAATCTGAATTTTTCTACTAAGACAATACTGAGCGTATCTTCAATCAAGAATATCAAGTGCAAATAAACCTATATACAATTAAAAAGAATCTAATTAAATTTAACACATATTTTATCAGTTGTTTGAACTCATGGCTTCTAGGCCAAAAATCAAAGCTCTTACCATAATGCTAAGGAGCAAAATTATACAGCTTGACACACTTAACTTTATAGTGGGTGGCGTTAGTGTAGATTTTGTGAATACAAAAATGGTTTGTTTATTCATTGGACAATTGCAAAGTTGACTATGTCAAGCTGAAAATGTCTTAATATTTAGAATAGACTTACTTGAGTCTAGTTGCTTTACTGCTGTCTGCGGCCTTATTCAAAGAATGCACCAACATCCTCTGTATCTTCTTTCTGTTCTCATTCATGAACGCTTTGCAATTTTCCTGATCACTTTTAAATATTTCCTCGAGTATCCTGTAAGCCTTCTTGTGTTCCATATCCACCATTCTTATCTTCAGCTTGACCAGAGACTTGTCTACCTTTTCAACTGGTTGTTCTGTCTCCATCTCCCCGCTATCTTTACTCTTGGTCTTGGCTTCTTTCTTTGCTGTTTTCTTCAATTCATCAGAAGAAGCTTCGCATAGTGGGAATACCCATTTGACGAAGAGTTCTGATATTTTGTCCTCGGTTTGATATAAGACGAGAACTCGCAAGATGTCCAAGAGGCACTCTTTCTTGAAGAAGTCTGTTTCGGCGGTTTCAATTTGTGAGAGAGCATTCTGGAAGAGTTCTGTACGCAGGGTATCAGGAGTGATTGCAAGATAGACCTGTAAATATTAAAAAAAAAAAACTTATTCCAGTAGTTATTTTTTATTTTTGTCTAATATTTGGATTATAATTGATGTAACTAACTAACTAACCATCACGCCGTTTCTAAGCAGGGGTAGGTAGAGGATGGACCGCCAAACAACTCGATCTTGGCATACACTTCTTGCTTCATTCACATTCATACATCGTCTCATACATTCTCTTCTATTATTCCGACTTCTGACATGGCCGGACTCAAGTATTTGATACACTTGATCGTGCCATGTCTTCCTCGGGTGTCCCCGGCTTCTTCTTCCATCCACATTCGCGTCATACATTCTTCTTACACTCCTTTCTTTGTTCATTCACTCCACATGCCCAAACCATCTAAGCGTCCCTTTCTTAATCTTACTCATTACGCTTACATCAGTCTTGCATTCTTTACGAATTAATTGATGTACATTAAAAAAAAACTTTTTCATGAAATTATCTCGCAAATTGTAAAAAAATAACACCTAGTTTGAACATTGAATTTCCTTAGATGATGTAGAATCATCTCCTTTCAGGAATTACTAATTTCTGAGCAGCGTTTATAAATGTGAAAAATATTCACTCAAACCATAATACTATTTTAAAGTTTCATTATTTTTAATTTCAACCATTTAGTGATGCCATTAAAACGATTGCAGTGCCCCCCATTTTCGTCTAATTTTTTTTGACAGACTCAATAAAAAGCAATAACAAATTTATTGACACAGTGTAAAGAAATTGGAGTAGGTACTTGCAAGATTTTCCCCTTATGTGTTTGAATGTGTTTAATTTTTAAAGTGCACTCAAAAAACAAATCAGAGGGAAAATAGAAGACAGTTGTGGGAAAAACTGGGTTAGAGCTAATTTTGAAATCGGTTGGAGATTAGAGTTAATTGGTGTGGAAAAAAGTAATAGGTTTATTTTGAGAATAATAAACAGGAGATTTGTGTAATTATTACTTCAATAAATAAACTGTATACTGAAAAACTGGAACAATACAGTACTCTCTAAATTTCATGATTTTCAAAGACCCAAAACATGTTTTCAGTGAATACAATTTTAAAGAAATTTTGACTGTCCAATTAGGGACAGTCAAATTAAAAAATGCAAATAAAAATTTGAAAATTGTTTGAGTTCGCCGCTGGGTTAAATGTGTCTGTGTCCTATAATCCTACGTCTAGTTGTGTTTTGTTATTGTGTATACCGTCTTTGAATCGATCTATTGTTATAATTGCATAAAAACATAAACGTGTTGTGCTTACTATTGAAGAAAAGCTTAAAATCAGTGTTAAGTCTGAAAATAGTGCAATAAACGTGAAAGTTAGTGCTCTCCTGAAAATGGCCGGATCAACTGTCAGCCTTGAGTTAACAGACAAGATATTGGGGTTAGTTTGTCTTGAACAGTATTTAATTTTCAATAGAATGTGAAAAAAGTGTTGAATTCAAGTGAGGAACAAAATATTTTCCTGGGACAAAACATATAGTAAATGAAATTAACTAACCTGAATAGTTTCCAACGCTGCCAATCTCTGACCCTCCGCCGAACTCCCCTTTACAGGAGTCATGTAGACATTGAGCAAAAGTGGCAAGAAGTTCTTAGCGAACCTGGCCATCTCCTCGATATCCTCCTGCCTTCCCGCCTCCACGCTCGTATTTACTAGCTTCCTCAGGCCTTGCATCACAGACGGCCTAAAATCCGGGTTGTCTTTCAAAACCGTACCCAAAATACGCGCCAGAGACTTGAAACTGGCTTTGACATCACTTGGATTATTGCAGAAGTTAGGCAATAATGCCCAGAATTGTGCGCAAAGCAATTCGTAAGTGTGTGCGTTAACTGCGTCATTAGCAGTCGAAGCTGTTTTAGATTTGTTACGGCATAAGGACGCAAGTTCTAAAATATCTTTTACGAAGTATTCCAGAGTGGAGTTTTGTATCTTATCCTTGAACACTGGGAGTAGCCAACTTCTGTCCAGGTTGATGGTGTCGGGAGAGGTCTTCAGCGGGATGCATTGCAGTACGAAGTCGGGGCCGAGATGCTTTACTGCGCATCCGGTAGAGTATTCCATTTCTTTGATCAGGACAAAGTTGTGGCTTTCGCGCCTATCGTTCAAGTGAATGAGCAGCGGTGCCAGCAGCGAGGCGATTCCTTTGTTTGCGACCTGAGAACAGAAACAATCTCTGATAATGTAGTTTTTAATTAAAATAATTAGAAGCCTGGATAACAATACGTAATGTCCACGCCAATAAATCGTCGATCTGCCCAAGGTTGTAAATCTTGGATTATGGATGGATTGATTGTGTTGAGAAAATCTTGACGTGGATGGGTGATTGTTGCTCGTTGGATAAAAACACTGTCATTGTTAACACTGTGTATATTTTACAATGGTCTAGCGAGGCTTAAATATCTCTACACTGAGTTAATGAAGGCTGTTGTTTACTGAGAATTTTGTGAGAAAAGAATAGTGGATAGTCAATGTAACTTTAAATAGGAAGTTTCTGGCACGGGGGCTCCATTGAAACCAGAATTAAATTAGCATCTCAGAAGCTGGACGTACTGTACAAAGCATGTAGATACAATAACAGTACCACTACTGTGCAAATCGCAAGTACACCGTACTATTGCGCTTGGTTGTCACCTCTGGTCTGGTGCCCCCTGTTAACTCTTTAAAATGTCTCTGAAATGTGGCTCTGTGCCCTCTGGTTGGAAAAAAGCGGTCGTTCATCCTATACCTAAGAAAGGTGGTTGCTCCAACCCAGCCAACTACCGCCCCATAGCGATCACATCAGTTCTGTTCAAGGTGATGGAACGTGTGATCAACGACAAACTGCTCACATACCTCGAGAAGAACAAAATCATTAACGACCGCCAGTACGGATTCCGGCGGAACCACTCGTGTGGTGATCTTCTCGCGTATGTGACGCATGTTTGGGGGCGGTTCCTGGAACATTATGGTGAGATTCAAACGGTCTCACTGGACATTTGTAAGGCCTTTGACCGGGTTTGGCAGCGAGGACTTGTCAACAAACTGCCTTCTTACGGACTTCCCGTTTCCTTGTGTACGTGGATTGCCGACCTTTTGAGGGAGAGATCGATTCAGACGGTTGCTGATGGTTTCATCTCTTCCTTGCATTCAATAAATGCTGGCGTCCCACAAGAATCGGTTCTGTCTCCGACATTGTTTTTATTGCACATCAATGACCTCTTGACATGTGCACCAATCCATTGTTACGCGGATGATAGTAGTCCATGATTGCTTTTTGTTTGACAAGCCCCCAAAGGGCACACAAACTCCAACGGCTCGGAGGGCTTTAAAGCAGAGATTTGCTAGCTTTAGTATTTCTTCCCTCCTGCAACAAGGGTCTCTTCAAGACTCAGGTTGACTCAAAAAAATTTTGTACATAAATAATAATGTCTGTGTTACTAACCTCAAAGCAAACTCCAATGGTAAGAATGACATGTTTGGTGGACTGGTTGAAAGGGTTGTCAAGTCCGGTCTTGATTGATTTGAAGATGGATTCCAGACTATTCCAGTAGGTCCTGGCAGACTCTTCCGTCTCACAAGCTGGCTTCACACAGTCTATCAAAACCGCCTGGAAACAGTCAAATTCACCATTAAAAGTATGAAACAGATCAAAGTGGAAGATACTCTCAGTTTCGTCCTTTTATTTAATTATGTGAGTACCGCACAAGAGTTCCAACTGCTCCCAACCATCTGGAACCAGTGAGACTATGGCATCCCCAATTGGGGTATGGTGAAAGCCCACCATTCAGAATCGAAACATTGTTTAAAATGGCTTTAGCCGCGTTTGATGACCAGATCTGAATAGCCAGGTACTTCCCAACCTTTCAATTCCCATCTCTTTCTCTTCACTAACTTCAGTCTTGCAATATACCCTAATTGAGAATGCTTATAGTCCCACTAAGCTCCGGATGGTTGAGAGCAGTTGGGACTCTTATGCGGTATTTACATTAAAAAAGCTTTGGGCAAGAACGGCTCTGCTGAAAAATAGGGTTGTTAAGCCTGCCATAGTCTTAGATTAATTTGTATTGGTATGTGAAAAGAGAAAAGGATTTTACAATTAAAATTAAGATTACCTACCTTTAATGCGTTTGAAGCAGCTGATGTGATTTCCATCTTGTCCGACAGCCACAGTTCTGTGACACAAATGTGAACAAAACCAGGAAGCGATGTCATGCAGGTCTTGACGTCTAAACTGGAAAAAGCGAACACATGAAATTAGAATAACAACATTTGTTAGGTTTTGAAATGATAACGTGGTTGGTTCCTACCTTAATTGCTATTTATTCAGTCCCTACTTTACCTAACAAAGAATATTTTCATGGGAGCAGGTTCATTAGTATGGAAATCATTTGGTAAGTGCTTGGTTATCCTTGGTTCCTTTAAACCTTAATCTAGTCTATATTATAATCAACCAAAACCATCATTAATATTTCGTCATTGTTTACAGTCTATTTAATATATATATACGTTCGGAGCAATTGTCATGTGCGTAGTATCGGTTGTAACAACATTAAAATAAGAGCAAAAAATAAAATAAAAGGAAACATGGAAGTCAAATTAAATGCAATGTTACACTGTATCAAAATGTCACTTCAAAATGTCTGGTAACCCATCAAAGTATCAGATAAAATAATAATAAAAAAAAAAAACTTTAATATCTTTATCATATGATGAGTGACAGATAAAAGATTATCTAATGAATAATCTAGGGGAAAATTGATGGAAAACGAAGTAAAGACACAGCACCTCATGAGCGCAGTTCCGATTTGTTATATTTGTTGTCCGATTGCCCTGGTGATAGCTAACATCCGACGGGAGAAATAGCACGAGAAGTATTCAAAATAATTTAAAGAATCCCTTGGATGTGACATGATTGATGGTTGACATACCTAGCCAGGCACACAAAGGCCTGTTGCAGCACCGTGACCCAGGCCAGGGTCTGTCGGGCGTCGGCCGCGTTAGGCCGGCATGCCGTCAGCGCCCGCACCAGCTGCACAGCCAGCACCGCAGTCAGGTGAGAAGAGACGCCGCTCGCAGAGAATAGGGAGTGGAGCACTCGGAGACACCAGGTCTTGATGAGGATGTCGTTCTGGGTCATCAGGGAGAGGAGGGATTCGCACGAGGACTGGAAAGAAAACATACACATTGTTAGTGAGTTTGCCATCCAGACGCGTGTAATGTCTAACAATGTAATGTATCATTTAATCCTACATAAATTGTATGGATAGATTGACGTGAATCCTGTTGTTGTTTGAGTTGATCCACTATTTACTACAGCCATCCAAACAAGCACTGTAACCACCTTTCTTTGTGTTAAAAACCAATAGGCGATGGAACAACGCGATCATCGCCATGAGCGTTACATGTAAGGATCGTAGTGCGGTCCTGATCTGTATCCATAACCAATTATGATGCCATTTTACTGCAAGGGTTGGGAGAGAGGATGAACTGCCACACAACTGTCTTGGCCCACACTCCTTCATACATGCTTTTCTGTTACACCTATTTTTGACAAAACCCAACACCCAGTATAAGATTCAATTTAAAAAATAAAAATATAAAATCTTTTTTGTACAAATAAATGTATATCGGACGTCCAAATCAGGCTACCTACATATGACGGCACAGATGCGCCTACGTAATCACATGTAAAAAGTGCGTCACCACATCAAGGTGACGTACTTCTGCGATTCAGATGATGCATTTAAAGACGTGAATGGCAGCTGTTGACGTCACTATTTCTAGGACATACACCAATGACGTCAACTAAATCATCAAAGATGTCCTAACTGACGTGTTTCTATTAATCTCAAAGACGTCAATCACTGTGAACTTACGTCAATTGTTACATAGAGAAAAATCATATAAATTGAGAAGTTACTTTAATAAACGATCATTGTGTAGCGGTAAAGCTTATAGGTACATCCTATTTCTTGCAGTTAACCATTCATTTGATTGTCGGCAAGACAGTAGTATAGTGGTATTAAGGATCAAAACACGACTAACCTTGATGTACTCCTTGCTGAATAGCGGGATGACCTCCTTCAGCAGTGTGAGGGTATGTAGCACAGTAGTCTGACTTGAGATGAGGACTTCTCCCTTCATTTGCGCTTGACACATCAGAGCCACACGCCCGGAACCAGGGTGGAGAGACGGGATCTGGAAACAATTAATAATTACAAATGTAATATTTCGACAGTCCCATTGAACAATGTCAAAAGTTCAAATTGTTACAACTTATTAAAGCTGTTTAAAATTTTGTTTTTACATGTTTAGAGTCTTACGTCTACATTTTTATCGCTTTTGAGATAAACAAATTTAGTGCTGTTTTTTATATCTTGCCTAAACCCCTATTTACTTCATTGGAAAAACATATTATACAACTACAGCTCTTATGCAAAGTTACCAATTTGGACATCCGACATTGTTCATTGGAATGGTCCATTTAATCATTGAAGATAATATTAACGAATCTTGAATGAAACACGAAACAGAAAAAGACACAGAAAATAAATGTAATACATAACGAAAAAATATTTAATGGATGATCAAGCCAGGCAGGAACGAGTCATAGAAGTGACCTGTTCTTATGTGACAAATTTCAACTGTTTCTGTGCTGGAACACGAAAAAGGCTATTTTACACATTCAACATTTGAACACGTAGCAATCAGAAAGTGTAGTAACCGGTGAATCAACTGTTCATGTATTATCTTCCAAAGGTGAAAAAATTTCCATACAAGAAGAAAATTATTGTTGATAATTTTCGTAAGAAAATACAGTGAGAAAAAAATCTGACATTAAAAAAACTTCAGGTGGCCTCAAATGATTGCATAATTTTAGATAGCTACAGAGAGTAAGTAAGGCAACTTCTTATAAAACTAGGATTTTGTTGGAAAAAGTGTCAATTAAGATATAAAATTCTTGTATTTTGGTATCTCTTTCAAAATAAAGAGCGGTGAAGGGCGGTTCATTATATATAAAGAAAACAAAGAAAAAAATATGTATTATCAATATATATTTTTTTAAGTTTTACGTATTTATTTACCATAAAAATAATATTGGGAATGATAATTTTTAAGAGTATGTAAAACAGGGTTCACCATGGGGCAGTCCCTTTCCCCAACCCTCTTCATTCCGGACTGCACTAGGGAATGGTTTTTTGTTGTGGTCGAACTATAATGTAGTTTATATATTATGTTAATTTGTAAGGACAAGCGTTGACTGTAATATGATAAATAGATACTAACCTTATTACCTTCAGATGGGATCATAAAACAACTTCCTCGAAGGATGGAACAGATTGCGTGCTGGGCTGCTTTCCTAACCTACAAATAAAATAAAACATTACATTAAAATAAATATAATTGTTTTGTTTGGAAGTTTTAATTTACCATGTACTTTTGCTGTTTTTGGATTAATAAATTCGCTACCGGTTTCGAAACAACCGTGCCATTGATGAGCGTTCTGAACGATCCAAAAATAGCAAAAGTACATGTTAAATTAAAACTTCCAAACAAAATGTCTAGAAATTGCTACATAGTGAATGCCGAAAAAATACAAGAAATTGTAAATATAATTAATTGATACTCCAAATACAATATGTGTTAGCGTGCTAGCAGACTGCGGCCGGGGACCGTCCCTGTGAAAAGCAAATCGGGAGCACAGCCAGCGCCGGGCTCGGCTTTCGGCAGGAAAATGTTTTGCTTTAGAAAATTAACTGTCGCACGCTGACAAAACGGCAATTAATTTATGTAATAACAATTGCTTCAAAATGATAAGGTGGCATTATTTTTTATCAATAAGCTTGTTAAAAAATATATGAGAACTAATTATAAAAATCGTATAGGTAACAAAAGAAAAAATATTCCGTAGTCCTAGTGGCATTGGACCGTCGGAACCAGTTGGAACTCTTGTGGGTATTCACATTCTATGAATGGCATACCTAATTAACATAGCGATTTTCAACCTTGTCGCCACCTGCATAAGGAGCGCGTGATTTCGTTGGAATTTTAGCCGGTGGATCGCCTTAATCAGTAACTGTAATGTCATGCAATGAGCAGTGTTTTCCAATATTGTGTCCTGTGTGCGTAAAATCATATCTTCTCAAGCGAAAACTTTGTAATTTAAGGTTTTAATCTCGAGTGACCTACCAGATAAGTATGTTTCTGTATCTGTTTGTACATAATAAGATAAACCCTAGCTAGAAGTATTTGCACAGCGCCCTTGAGGTGATTTTTCACAAAAACGACGCTATAGAAGTCATCAAAGTATTATTTTTATTAGTGAAACTCTCTTAATAAGTTTTCTAAGGGACCAGAAAAAAATTCTTATGTGAGAAAACCTTATGTGGTATAAATTGGGCCATTTTTCAAATTCAGTCTTCAAGGGACTGAAAAAACCAAACTTCTTAAGGGGGAGAGGGATGTCGGAGAGGAATTGTTTATTATTTCGAAATATTGACAGTATTATTACGCAATACGATAAACATAATGTTTTTAAATAGAAAAATGTTTATTAAGTATTTTATAAATTTACACTGGCTTAGCATTTATCAAAATCTAATCAGAAATATTACTTTTTCTGACAGTCCTATTGTATGTTTTACAAAATATTTAAAATATTAATATGATTTTTAAAGTGGAGAAAAATATTTTTAATCCTTTCTCCTTACGTTTTTGTAAATAAACTTAATCAAAAATTCATTATCCGCATTAAAAAAAAAAAAATTAAAGTTACGTAGTGTTTATGAAAAAATTAAACTACACTGTTCTTTTTTTAAAATTTATCTTATCGGCATGTTAAAGAAAAACCTCCACAGCATTAAGGATATTCAACTTTTTAAATGTTTTTGTAAAACATGCGTAGAACGGTCAGAAATGTGTAATATTTCTGATTTTATTTTGATAAATGCTAATATTTATTTTTATTTCAAAGAATTGTAAATTGTGTTTTATGTGATAGCGGCACTTGCTGATGGCGCCCATGCAAATAAAAAAAAAAAGCAATTCATATTTTTCTCGTTAAAAACACCATGTTTCTCATATGGCAAAATAATATTATCATTATTTTGAATTAATAAATAATAACTCTAATAAATAATGTCCCTCTCCCCGTTAAGCATGAAAACTTCTAAAGTGGGAACTTTTTAAGCGAATTTCACTGTAATTGTTTTTTTAGATGGTGTAAATTAAGTCTTACTTTAGGTTTGGAGTGAATCGTGAACGCCAGAACGGAATCAAAGACTTTCATGGTCGAAGAGTCACTCCAGGTGGCGTACTCCTGGGCCCTGAGGAACACCGACAGGCATCCAATCAAACACCTCAGGATGACGTTGCTGTCGGAGTCAGAGTACTTCTCCAGGAGTTCCATGAACACCTCCACCGCCTCGGAGAACTGCTGCCTCAAGACCGGTTTGGGCACTGACTTCAGTCCCATGGAGAGGAGAGATATGGTGGCGCTGATTCCTTCGTCACCTTCTGTCGCTTTCAGTGTCTCCATCTAAAAATAAATGGAGGCATGAGTGAGAGCTGCAAATACTATATGAACTGTGCTGACCTGATTGATATACAGTGGAACTTCACTTAACAAGCATAATTAGTTCCAGAATCTTACTTGTAATGTGAACAATTTTTCCCATATGAATCAATGTAAAATACGATAATACATTCATTGCCGAAAAGTAAACACAAAAAAAAAATTATGACATTATTCAAACAAAATTATACTTCATTATTATTTATAATACCAATTGCGTTCAGAACACAAGAGTGGTTTTAACAAGTGAATCCGAATGTGGTTTTACAATCTGGGACTTCCTAGTATTCTCCTCGTCACGCATTATGCAAAACGAGGCTCGCTAAGAGGGGGAATTTTGGACAATTTGTTTTGTTTGTTATGCGAATCATTCGTTATAGGAGGAGCTTGCTAAGTGAGGTTTTACTGTAACAGAAATTTATAACTGTGCACAATTAAACCTTTTTGTAATTTTAAAATGAGTCATGTGAATGGTGGTTTAATTTTCTACTATCATAATACGAAGAAATATGTAAGTGGAAATTATAAGATTGTAACTATGCAACGGCAATCTGTCTTAAGTAGCAAAAATGTAATTTGGATAATTTTTTTCCATCTGGACAAAAACTATTTCCAACTATTAATAAATGAAAAAAAAAAATGATAAAATGAAAAAAAAAAGAAAAAGTATATTCAAGTTTACCAATGCTGCATAGTATTCCGTGCTTGTCTCGAGGCCTCCCCTCTCCTTGATGATCTCGGTGACTGCAGCCAGGATGGCCAGCATCTCTTTGTGGAGAGCGCATTTTGAGTCAAACCCTTTCAATAACCTAAAAACATTTATATAATATCAATCTGCTGTATACTTAAAAATTAGGGTGGAAAATGATGTCTATTTGTTTAATTCAATATATAAATTTGAAGTATGTACGCATGTTTCTTTGTTTCATTATTACGCATTAACTAAGCGCTGGAATGGGTTACGCGGTCGAATTAAAGACAATAAATAAAATGGTGTACTTCAATTTAACCTTCGAGGTCATCGGAGGGAGCAAAGTTTTACATTTATGTTCAAAAAACTAAACATACTGGGAATAAAAATGTAACATTCGACTTCAGTTTGCAAAACACAACTTTCGAGTTCACCGCTACGAGTTCAAACACCCCGATGTTATTTTGTATTGTTATACGATCCACGTTCAAAACAATATGTTCATAGTCTAATTTATTTTTTTTAAAAACACGTTTGTGGACAAATTATTAATACTCGGAGCAAGTGGATGGGGGATAGGTCTGCGGTGTCAGCTTTTAATATATGAATGGTGCACCGATAGATCGGCACATTCGGGGCACAAGGGTTAAAACATTGGGGAAATTGCTTTACAATTTAATACGGAATAGAATTTTCCACAAAACCACAAAAAGTGTATTAGATTAAACAAAAAAAAAAAGTGAAATAAACTAATTCAAAACACAAGAGTTCTTATTGACTTCACATGTACCATTGGAGGTTCGGCAATTAGGCAAATTTTTGAGCACGGCGCGAATACTGCGAAACGACAGAACTGCAAAAATACTATATATGCATAATCCATTGCCTAAATGCGTAAAAATCACAAACCTTAAATCGAAAGTACACTCAATAAATGGTCATCGAAACATCAGCCCCGACAAAAAAAAGCTATTCCTCATAGTGCTTTTGTTAACCCGTAGTCGCCGACAAGAAACTTCAATAAATAAAAAAAGATATTTTAGTTAAAGCCAACACGCAGACAATACCATACTTGATAAAGTGACTTTTATTTTTGTCTTTAACGAACCAATATGGGTAATAAAGGCAAAATTAATGTACAAGTCGACACTGTAAGGAATTCTAGCGAAAAATATATATTCATATAGATCAGCGATTCTTAACCGGGGCGTCAGCGCCTCTTTGTGGGCATTTTGGAGGTCTGGCGGGGCGTTTTTAAATTTTTAGCATTTAGGGGGCGCTGCAAAAGTTTGAGTGGGCATTGTGTCAATATAGAAAAAGAAGCTCATTCACGAGCTATGCACACTGATACACTTTCTTTAGGCACTAAAGTTTTTTAAGTTCTGTTTAATAAACTACACTTTTATGCACAAAAATTAAAACTGAGGCATAATACTCAATATCATGTTCTTCAGATATCATAAAGGCCCATTCAAAAAGGTTCAAAATATCACCTACGAGTGAAAGTTTTGTACCATCCGAGGCTCGACACTTCTTACGTTGTTGGCTGATGGGGGGGCGTTAGATAATTTTACTGTGGTAAAGGGGGCGATTCTTTCAATACGGTTAAGAAACTCTGATATAGATCAACAAACGCCGATTCTGAATACTTTTTATTATAATTATACGCAGAATTTATAAATTGGATTAGTACATACCTGGTGAAGCTCGCGTTCGAGCAAGCACTCCAATCTGACGCAAATGTCTGGAAAGTCTTGTAGGAAACGACTCCTGACTCACTGGCATCACCTTCAGTGCCATCTTCATGAATGGAAATATCCTCAAAACTCTTGGCAATGGACAACTCGCTCTCTGTCGGCAGTTTCTTTCCGGTATCCATGCCATGTCCGAAAATATTTATTGCGTTGTGTTTTTTGATCGCATCTGTTGTCAAACCGCTGTTGTTACCTGATAAAATCGTAAAAATACAATCAACATTGAGTTTCTAATATTTTTTAAATGTTGGCAGGTAGTAATTATTGTAATACATACCTAAATTTTCGTGGAAAAACTTTCCTTTTGCCAAATCTCTAAATTTTGTAATTGTGGGGTTTGAACTGGATGATTGTCCTTTCCTCCATCTTTTCCCTTTCGACGACCCCTTCAATTTAGAACGAAATTTCCCCATTGTTTTAACGTAGATTTAAAATAAATACACAGTCAATTCACCGCACGTGTAAAATCGGTTCAAAAATATAACCTAATATTTTCATGTGGTGAAATGTCAAAAATATGTAATTGTTTCTTTTTTTTTTTATGGCTACACACACATTGTTGGAACGCTCTAGAATCTAGGTAGGAACGTGGTGGATGTGCAGCGATTGAAAACCTTTTCAAATAGTATTGCTTCATAACTATCTAAGTAACGAACCATCATGTCGTTTCCACAGAGGAGTAGGCAGAGAGGATAGACCGCCATACAACTCTGTCTTAGAATACACTTTTTGCTTTATTCACATTCATACACTGTCTCGTACCTATCAGACTTCTTCTACAATTCACTCTCGTGTCATATATTCTTCTGGCGCTCCCTTCTCCGTTCACCCGCTTCATTGCAATAACGTATTGCTAAGAAATAATTGTATCACTGAAATTCAAATTCAGTTACAAAAGAAGACTGCTTTCAAAAATTTTTTTATATTACCTATTAACAATTATTAGACACGTTGACTTTTATTGAGTTGTAGAGAATTGGTACTTTTATGAGTCTGACCCTTTACCTACTCCTTGTCCACATTTTTATATTTCTTCTATATTTGTATGTTTTTTGAAGTATGGGTGTGATTTGACTTGATTTTTCACTTATTTTGCCATTTCAAGGAAAAGAATTTTTTCTTTGCCAATAATAAAATTTGTTTTCTTCCTACTCCCATCAATAACAAAAATTGTTGTTTGGGCGATGGTTGAGGACTTGCGACGCTCGTAGTGCGTGAGTGTACAATCTTTAAGGCTGCTTACACAGAAGACATGATTTATTTTATTAAATCGCTTCTTGGTTTTAAATTAATAATGATATAACAAGTTTGGGCATCATTATACTGAATTTGTTCCTTTTGTCGGTTTTATACAAAAAAAGAAAAACAATTTTGGATACTGACTGAATAGATACAGGTTTATTATAAAAAAGTAATCAAAATTTAATAAAAATATTGAAATACAAAATTGTACCCAGCCAGTTTCGGAAATGGATGACCCAACAACAGGTGACAGTAGCACAGGGTAGCGACGTCAGAATTAACAAATATTAATATTTAGAAAAAAAGCATACACTCATAATTAATTATAAGTTAATCATTGGTAATATGATTCTCTTGCCACTAAATCTTTCGCATTTTCGCATCAAACAAAATAATTTTAGAAAATGTTTAGTTCGATGAATCGAGTTAGCAATACTATTACACGCAAATGCTATCTACATTCACATATTAGTAGATTGCGTTCGAAATAGCTATGCATTTGATAGGCGCGCTGTCTAATTGTTAATTTTCCTTCGTTATAGTGAGGTCGGTTATTAAAATCTTGTTAAAATATTTGAATTCCGAGATTCCCACGGCTTTCACGACATGGAGGGAGCCGAATCGCCGGAAAATTGTATTTTACCGGACATTTCCGAAGTCGAACAGCTCGCGGCGAACGGACACGATGGGGACCGAGACAATGGCGGCGGCCGAATTCTGACAACTACCGGTTCTCGGGGCGCGAGGTTAACTTCTGGATCGGGCGGACTAGTCACTGTGCCCATTTCTCTTCCCGTGGGATCCCTCGTCGCCGGGACCACCATTAATGTGATAACTTCCGACCATTTGCCGCATTTAAAGCCGTTGTTGTGCGTCGATAATGGCATCATATCCCGCGATCAAGCCGCCGGCGATGGAGACATCAAAACAACTCACATCGTCATCCAGAGCGGGGATGGCGGAGTTTCTGACAATGCGGCCACATCTCCCAATAACACGAGCTGGGCGGAGGCTGCCAACATGCCAGTCCTGCCCATCAGGTGTAAAAACATCTCGGCAGATCTTCACAAAGCGAGGTTCGGATCTGGCGGGCGCGGACGCTGCATCGAATCGAACGGAAGCTGGTATACTCCTAGTGAATTTGAAGCTGTTTGCGGAAGGGCGTCCAGCAAGGACTGGAAGAGGTCCATAAAGTTCGGTGGCAGGAGTATTCAAGCGTTGATCTTTGAAAATGTGCTGACTCCACACGCCACAAGTTGTACCTGTGGAGCTTGTTGCGACGACGACACAGCGACCGGACCGGTTAGGTTATTCACCCCCTACAAGAGAAGAAGGGTGGCAAGCATAGAGAAGCGGTCTCGCAAGCGTCAAAACAGTGCAGACGAAAGTGACTCAGATCCTCCCCAATCTGCACACGCGACCAAAGAAGAAGCGTGGCAAAGTTTAGCCGACGGGCTCGACGTGACAAATGACTACCAATTGATAGACAACAGTGCGCAAGATACATTAACCGATTTAAACGTAGCGATGAAAAAGTTGGAAGACTTAAGCCAGCAAGTTGCAAAGTTTTCAACAGAGCTGCGGAAATGTGTTGCTAAAGTGAAGGGTTTGGTGGGCGGACAGACGGATTCCATGCCCCCTGAGACTACCACAGCCATCATCACGGGTGTGGAAGAAGTGGAGAACGCTAACCAGAGCCAACTTCTCAATGTGGACTGTACAAACTCTAAGAAATGTTCCAATTGTAACCGGGATGCTTCCGCAGAATGTTCCATGTGTCGACGCACCCCATACTGTTCTACATATTGTCAAAGAAAAGATTGGGCCGCCCATCAGATGGAGTGTATGAGAGGCGTGTCAGTTGGGGAACATT
This sequence comes from Halesus radiatus, assembly GCA_022606495.2. NCBI lineage: Eukaryota > Metazoa > Arthropoda > Insecta > Trichoptera > Limnephilidae > Halesus > Halesus radiatus. Next base: position 170,919 of record JAHDVE020010043.1, on the reverse strand, counting down.
CTAGTTCTATAATGCTAATCGTAGACAGCCAGCATCAGTAATTAAGTTCCTCAACATTTTACTATAATAGTTATACTTCTCTTTGATCAATTCATTATTCAAATCGTCGAATAAATAATGTGAATTTAGATGATTAAGACTGATGTGTTTCGGGTTTAATGCATACGTAGTTGTAAGAGTACAGGGATTGTGATAAATATTTATAATTTAATTAAGTTACCCCGTATTGAACGTGAGGTTTTGACCAAATTATTTCTTTGTTTGTATTGAACATTTTACACAAGAATGCTGCTGTGTACAGACTATTGTTTTTTAACCTTCGGAACGCTGAGTGCCTGTGATCTAACACTTTAGTAGTATGCCGAAGGTAAATTTGCATGCGGCCCGCAATAGTATTTTCCTAATAACTCGTTTTTTTTTTTAAACAAATTGTATCTTCTTACCAGATAATGTGTATATATTTATAAAAACTGTATATATCTAACATAAGTAGTTTCCCCAGAACAGCTACTTATATTTAAATGATTTTTTTGACATTGCCGATCGGCAGTGGGGTGCAGTCCATAAATGCTGAAATGCTCTTCCTCCTAAGAAAAACTAACCATTAAATAAAATAAAATAATTTTGTTTTAAAGATGTTTTTTTCCAGAAATTTGTGAATATTTTACATGTTACATAGATTTCTTGTTTCTATATGAAAAATCTACACTTTTAGTATGATAATAAAATAGCCATTTAAAAAATATATTCAATATACAATTTATACCCTAACTCGAAAAACTGCACACATCTTACCGTTGGTCATAGAATCAATATGTGCCGCTGCCGATTGTATATGCAAGTGTTCAACGGATACAAATTTTGCATATTCGATGGGTAATTTCGGCACAATAGAAGTAAAGGTTCAAAATCCCTTGGGAATGTGACCATTCCGAATCGGCGCCATGGTGCGCGTAGGAGTTCAATGGAATAATGTGGATGTGCCGTATGGCTCGTCGGCGTTTCACAAGTTGAGAATTATTACACTTATCTTATACCAAATCGTTGAGCTTTTTAGTTTTTAATTTTATTTGAATCTAGGTATTATAATTGTTGCATCTTTACCATCTGATAATGAAACTCCTTACCATAAAATACAGTATCATTTAATAACGAAGATGCTCAGAATATAATGTTGGATTGGAGAGCCAGGAAGCTAATCTCCTTTCTTACTCAAGGTAGTATTCGATTTTCTAGGTGACCTTGGGAGCTTCCAACGATTAAGCTACCTAACTGCTTAAAGTCGTTAATGCCATCTATGTAGATTAGCCAAAACTAAGATACCACAATAATATGCCAAACTTTGAAAATTTTGTCTTATTGTGAAGTAATTTGTAAATAAACCCAACACCTTTGTCAACTTGCTGGTTGAGTTGACAAATGTATCGGATTCTCACCCAGGTGTTGTGTGTTAAATTCCTCTATTAAGTCCTCTATCACTGCACAAGCAACATTCTCCACTTATAATGATGGTAGTAGGAGTTTTGCAAATACTTCTTAAAGTATTATTTGGCCTTTAAGTCTCACGGCAGCATTCTAATAGTGTGTTTAATTTAATAATTTTTTAAATTTAGATATTTCGTATATGACTTTTCATTGATCTTTTACCATAGGTTTATTTATGCTTTTATAGAATTGAGGTCTGCGTAAAATGTTAAAAATGCACTGTGATGACGGAATCATTTGTTGTCACAGACATAATATGACTGTTTTCATCATCACGTCTTTTTCTGGAGGGGTAGGTAGAGAGGATGGACCGCCACACAACTCTGTCTTGGCACACGCTCCCTTCTTCATTCACACATCATCTCATAATATATGCTCTTCTATTATTCTGACTCTTGACGTGACCCGACTCAAGTATTCGATTCACTTGGTCGTCCCGTATCTTTCTCAGGCGTCCCAACTTGTACCATTCACTTTAGCGTCATGTAATTCTCCTGGCTGTCTTTTCTCCAGTTATCCGTTGTCTAAACTGAAGATTCCCAATGTGGGTGACATTGCCCCCGCGAGAGGTGTTGGAGAGATTTAAGGGGGCGGTGAAGGGCTGAAATGAGCGAGGGCAACAAAAATATTTTAGCGAAAGGAAGCGGATAGATGCCCTCGAAATGTGGTACCGGAGGAAAATGCTCAGGATTCCATGGACAGCTAGGTGCATAAATATATCAATTCTGAAAGAGCTTGGCATCCACAATAGGCTATCAACTGTCTACCTAGAGCGTATTATCAGATTCTTTGGACATGTTGCTTGCCAAACCGAGAACTCCAATCTGGAGAAGCTCACGGTTACTGGAAGGCGGGAGAAGCAGAGGAAGGTCACCGATGCATTGGAGTGACCAATTTTCGCAGGTGTCCGGAACGTCGGTGTCTGCAGCTCCCCGCGCAGCGCAGAATTGTGAGGAGTGGAGGAGCCTTGTACACGGGGGAGATTGGAGTGGGGGTCACTATCCTCAGCAATAAAGAAGCAACTCGAGAAGAAGAATCAGCCTTTCCATCTTTTTTAAATTCGATCATTCCTGTTTCTATGGGTGCAAAATTTGTTTAGGTGTACATGGCTACAAATCCATCCATCACATAAAAGCGTCATCACAGCCCGTATTTAAAATTTACGCAGACCTTTAGAGTTCAAAAAATTATTGCTGTGTCCGATCAAAACCTTCTTTTAGAAATACCTATACACTGACAATGAAGATGGTTGCCAATCTTGTTCAAATGCAACTTTTTCATTAGTCTAGGCATTTATAAAGGTAGGTTTTGATTTTGATTGTGTGTATATAAATACAAACTGAACATACCTCAAACAGTAATGAAAACGTCCATGAATATAAATAAATGAAGTTAACAACAATTTTGTGGGTCAGAATAATAATGGATTAAGTCCAAATTACATAAAATAGATTTTTTTTTCTGCGGGTAAATAAAACACATTTCTAAGTTGCGTGTTAATATTACGATAGTAGCTGTTCAATTTTCTTCATAGATGGCAAAACTAGTATTGATTGAATATCATATATTGAAATCCTTCAGAATAATGGTGAATCATATATATTTTCACATTTAATTTGGTCACGTAAAATATGAAAAGGTATCTTTGATTTGCTTCCTTACATCCTATCTATTTACCGTTCTTTCTATAAAAAACCTCCCTACTCTAAGTTACACACGACAGTCTGAACAATGTGACCATAGTGAGGAAAATGTGGAAAATGATGAAGCCGCATATGATTAAAACTATTACAAGTTTGTCATGTTTTGTAAATTTTTTAAACTTGTTTAGTTTTTATGACGAAAGTTTTCACAATGTGAATCAAATTCAATTTTTTTTTCATTTGATTGTATTTTATAATATTAATAAAGTTTTAAAATACTTTCTGTTTCTACTTTTTATTTAAATTAATTTGCGTACTATCAGAATATGTTAAGTATATGCAGTCAAAATGTCCATGGATTTCACAAAAGGATTTCAGAGACAGAGTTGCCTTCAAGAGAATATGTGACGCGCAGTGCCGCTGTAGTGCGATTTGACCTTAAGGTAAATATCTAAGTATTTTTTTATTATTCTGACCCACCCAATTATTATTACAATGTCTATCATTAAATTATTGTTAAAAAAGACACAATTGCAAATGTAAATAAGATTTTCTTGGAAAGGTATGACTCCGCAAGAACTGTAGTTTATTGCTGCAGTGCCGCGAGTTTCATTTTTCCGGTAAAATGTTAATAATTATGATAAATAGCTATATTTTAGATGCTATAATTTATTGAATACTTTTGTTATTATTGTATTGTTTTTATTATAATATTTCCCCATGAATTCTCACTTTGTTTCTTCAAATTGTCTTACTTAAACTTACATTGTAACGAATGTGCAGCTTACGTTTTAAACGCATGAGAGACGTTTACGTTTTTTACGTATGAGAGAAACAACAATGTAAGGTTGTCCAGTCTCTTTATTATCAACTGTCATCCGAGATAATGCATTGTGTTAATTACTGTCTTTTGACTGTTTTACCGCCATCCCAATATCACAGTAAAACATTAAGGCTAAACGAAACGTAATGCCCGCCAACAGATGGCCCTAATTATTTTTTTTCTAGAAAAAATAGATTATGTTATTGTAAAACTAACAAATACAGTATTTTTTAAGTTTATTGAAGGACTTGAGCTTTAAATCTACAGTAACAATGTATGCCATTTCATATTCCATTTGTACCTGCCAACAAACAATTTATTTCAATATTTAAAAGCATTACATGCTAAAAGTGTTTTTTTCTTAAATATTTGAATTAGCACATATTTGAGTGAGCGCGTATCACATTTTGAAAGACTTATGCAAAATTACACACATTAAATAAAATAATATAATGTTTATTAAGTTGATTCTATAATTTCCGAGTTTTAATGTCAATTAACAAATTGCCAACAGAATGGCACCTTTTTAACATAATAAAAGCTATATAAATCTTACCTCATGTAGTTTATTACAATGGTAATTAATTTCATGCACACATTTTTTTTTTTCATATTTACTAGATTATAATATGAACCACGTTGAATGCCTCCTATAATATTTATGTTAAAACCGAATAGTTAAAAAATTAAAATATTTGAACACCTGAATTACTATGCACATTTTATATCAACGAATTTTATTACTAATTTTATATTATTAACTATGCATTATCAAATTTAATAATAATGTGTATACATGAACAGAATAAAAATGTGTTTAATTTATTATCCTTTAAATCACCTGAAGTTTTTTTTTTAATTTGAATAACCTAAAAGAGTTCTAACTGCTCCCAACTTTTGGAGTCAGTAGGGATCCCCAATTGGGGTATGTTGTGAGGCTTAACCCTTTGAACCCTAAGGCGTTCATTGTATTATCACCATATCCCCGAGCTCTTGAACAATTTTTGACCAAAAAATAATATTTGTCTAAAAATACAATTTCAATCAAAAATCAATTATCAATAAGAAAACTATTTTTTAGTTCATGATAATTGCAAACTTCCTGTAGTAATTTTTTTTTATCCCTTTAGTTTACCGGCCTATAGGGTTCAAGGGTTAAGGGAGTGGGGACGAAGATTAAGAACTACCTGGCTATTCAGATCTGGTTACCAAACAAGGCTAAAGCCATTTCAAGCAACATTTCGATTCTCAATGGTGGTCTATCACCAGGGCTGTACTGAGGGTACTCATAATGAGCAAACATTTTTTTAACTTTAGTTAAAGCTTCTTACCAATCCATGTTGTGATAATATAATTTCGGTTGTGATGTGAGTACGTAACATTCAACATTCTAATTCTAAAATTCAATAAAAAAATATGTAATTCTTATTTTCGGTACATATGCCTTCCAAGCAGTTGATCAGGGTTTGATTATAATATTTTTGATTTAAAAAAATACATTTATTTTCTATTATTTTAAATTTTAAAACTTTCAGCTTCACAAATTCTTCAATAAGGAACTCCAGTGAAAAATATTATGACTTTAAAAATATATATCCATATAGATCAGCAAACGCTGATTCTGAATATATAACTTTTATTTTATATAATTATATGTAAAATTTATAAATCATTATTTACAAGTGAATAAATAATCATCTCATCAAAACACCTTGTTATATTGGTTCCATTGTATTTGGAACTTCTGACGTCACGCGTGTATTCTGTTTTTGGATTAGTATGGAGATTTTTATTTTTAGATTTTGTTTTGTATTTTAAAATTATATTTTTTTAGTTTCGGTGAAATTTAAACATAATTTGGGTGACTTTAAGCTCAAAAATTGTTGTTCAATATAACAAAAAAAAAAAAATTGTTAATAACAGAAATTAGAATATTCATGAGCAAACCGATTGTCAATATGGATATTTTGATAATGCTAATGCTTAATACTATTATTATTCTTCGAATTAAAGTTTCTACAAACGCACATAATGTTATTACCTATGTTTAGTTATGGTTTAATATGAATATAATATAAAATTACGTACAGTAAAGCTCATCCTTGTTTTGACATTTGACATTCTAACCTCAAAATTGACCGGCCATAGATTTGGAGTGTTTTGGCGGCCTTTGAAAAATCGTTTAACTAAGGAAACTAGCTTTAGAAAAAAAACAAAATATACTGGTATTTATGCTTGAACATCATTCAAAATTGACCTGGAGTTTCTTATTATAAATATCCTGCGTTTTTTCACAGGTCTTCGCTGGTTAATCAATAATTTATTATGGTTTCATTATTCATTTTGTAATTTACAATAGGCGTTGATCAATAGCTCCATAATAACCACAAATAATAATAAAAATTCTCTTTTAAAAATAACAACTACTTTATTTCATAAATATAAAAAAAAACTACCTACGTAATATCACTTAAAATATTTGTGTACTTACTTAAATTTAAATGCAATCTTATCATTACACAATACAAATGAATTAAGTAAGGCACTCATTTTCACAACTTAAATTTCATAATACCTGATTATTTTTGAAAACATTATTTAATACTAATTTGGTTCGCTTAATTTGTCGGGAAAATGTCGTCGAAAGGTACTTTGGTGAAGATCTTATTTGTAATGTCTTTGAAGATGATGCTAAATGACTTCTCGTAGGAACCCTTCAGTTCTTGAAAGACTATTTCTGAATTCTCATTCATGAATCGATTCATTTGCTCTCCGAGGGCTTTGTTGCCGTTGAATAGATTGGCGAAGTAGAAGCTGACAGAGTTGGTGATGAACTTCACTTTATAGTCTTTCAGCTTCATGTATATCTTTCCGTTCTTCGTAATTGGTTCCCCGATCAAGTCGTGCTTGATGGTAAGGTTTTCTGTAACAAACAAATTGAAATGTGTATCAGTTTTATGAAATAAACAGCTGTTCAGTTTCTCAGCCAATTGATATTGAAAACTACCAATTTGATGAAAATAATATTGAGGAATGGAGAAAAAAGTTTTGTGAGCAGGAAAATGTAAATATAAATAGGTTTATCGAAAGACAAATTGTTAAGATGGACAATGATGACTTTTGACACAATTTTTTTAATGTAAAGTCCTCGACATTTGGATTCGTGTTCAAGCTGTTTCGATATTAGTGAATGTTGTGTGACTGATGGGAACGAGGATACATATATAATATATATATATACATACAGTGGCATGCACAGAGTTTGTAATTAGGGTAGGCGGTAGGAAAAACGGTTATTTAATTATTGAAAAATTAATTTGATTGAAAGCCAACATGATATTATCGATATTTCGTTAGTAAAATTGTCCTAATCAATAGAGGTACCAACAGATGGCACTGATTGTCATATTTGTTGGCATTGTCGAAAAGCACAGCTTTTTAGACACTAAGCCAAACGAGTCGTCCCTTGATGCGTATTGCCCACAGATCACACATGCACATTAGAATATATAGAATAGATTTAACACTTGAATATGACGTGAAGGTCCTTTTGCAAACCAAGTTCCTGTCTTTGATACATTATAGTGGGTTGTTTATCTAACATTTGTACACGGATGACATTCGACATCGTCATTTTTATGACTCTGCTTGAGTATGGCACAACTTGCTAATTTAAAAATTTAAGTTTATTTTCCCCTACAACACAGGTTTCTTTAAGACCAAGGCATCCTCTGCACAGCATTCCCAAAGATGTCATAGTACCTGAGGGAAGCCCAAGTAAATATTTATAAAGTATTAAAATTTATTTTTAATCATTAAGGATAATATCAATAACTCTTAGAATAAAACATGAAACTGAAAAGACACAGAAAAGAAAAAGAAAACGGTAGAAGCTGGGACTCGAACCCAGAACCTCATGGTCTATCAGGATCCCAATATTTAAATTTGTGCCTTCCATTCTCATTCTATCAAAACTCTGACTTTTATGGATTTTGCAAACTCTGTGATTGCTTGATAAGTGTTGTTGCAATCTCGCTATAACTGGATTATATCATTAGAGAGGAACATGAGGAAATATAGAATGGTAAGTGTAATGTGAAAAATCATCTTACTTCAAGTTTAAGATGAGGATTAAAACATAATTAAGATCAATGTTAATGTATTCAAGATGAAGGAATTTAAATCTTAGATGAAACATTTATTTAATAATTAAATCGCCTTGAGAGATGCATTAAAAATGCGATAATTAATTGTACTTAAAAGATTTGTGTGAAGGTATGTCATAATTTATTCATATTTTGTATTGTGCGTAAACATTTGACATAGTAATTATTATTCGACCTTGAGAAGAAGTGTTTTGATGAAATTTTCAATCTTTAAATATTTACAATCATTAAATGTTAAGAATTTGAATTACTCTCAAGATATTGTACTTGTCTTAGGAGGTGATGGTGATTTTTAAACACTTTCAAGGCTGCAATCACATCATTGTACAGGTACTACTTAATCCGTTTGGCCCCAAATTGAGTAATTATTTTAATTTTATGTAGAATTTTATCAATTTATATACCCTATTAAAGTGATTATACTGGTTCAATGTAGATAAAATTACCTCTGCGGCACAGCAGTAACCTCCTAGATTCTGGACACAGTGTTAGAGACCCGGCTTGGGCAATAAATAAAACTGATTTTAACCTTTTCTACGTGTCAAAAATCTCTTTAAACTATAGAAGCAGGGCAGGTATGGTGCGGCGCAGGGGTGCGCTTCCCGCATCTAAAAGGTTGAAGGGGTTTTTCTACACATTGAAATCAAATAAAAATATAATATTTGATCATCGCTGCAGTGTAGATTTTATACAAGACAGGATCAGTCTGGTGAGAAACCACAAATCAGAAATGAAATTTTGATTGAAATTACTTTAGATATGTTTCAGCCTCACAAGATTCGGCAAATAGGGATGTCATAGTTCTACTGGCTTCAGGCAGTTGGAACTCTGGCACGGATCACATAAACAAAACAAGCAAACTAAGAATTGATGTTCTAACTTACTCATGGTAATGTTGCATCTCCCTTTACCAGCGAGAGGGATGAGGAGAATTCGTCCATCCATAACATAGTCAGCGGTGAATTCAATCTTGTCATTAAAGGAATCAGTTATGATTCTGTAGTTCTTCAAGTCGGCACTGTAAAATGAAATACATCATCATAAGGGGTTGTCCATATTACAGATCAGGAAACTTTTAGCAATTTTTTAAATGGGAATTTGTACCTGCTAAGTTGCCAAGTATCTTGTCACCAGGAGCTTTGTTTAACAATATTATATTATACAACAATAAATAAAAATAATCATACAAATAGTTGTGCAATAATATAACAAGATACATACATTCATGTTGTGAACAATGTACACAAGAAAAAAAATTATAAACAGTAGAACAGTTTTGTTTAGTACCAATAAAACAATCCGCAAACATCATACAATCAAGGAGATCATTGTATTTATTTAAAAGACAACATAAGAAAGAGCAAAATAACATCAATATCAATAATATCAGTTGACTTCTTACTACATATTAGCAATTTTATTTATTGATACGGAAATGGTCTGTTCAGTACCAGTAAGCATTCTCCGATGCTTCGTCTTACTTTTTGAGAGTAGACGAGTCCCTTTAATGAAGTTCACCAGGGTAGTCATTAGGTGTTTGGTTATGTCTCTTCGTTCTAAAACACAGTATTTAACTTCCCAAATCTGAGTCTTCTTCCCATCAAGGCGAGACATTGGCATGATAGATGAATCGGTTTTTTCTCACCCCCACATTTCTCATAGCTATTAATGCTTTCCACTCTCAACAGCTGCGTGTGTCTCCTGAGGTGGCAGTGTCTGGTTAATAGCCCTACTATAGACGAACCGGTGGCGTGCATTGCTATACAACCAAAGGTTGGGTGTGTGTAGTTTTTTTCTTCTGTTAAGGATTATGGATTGAATATTTGAAAGTGGTCATTATATTATCACCTTCCGCTGATTGTTGTGGCCTACTGAATAAATGACCAAACAACTTCCTTACCTATATGTAAATAACATAATTTTTTGTGGTTCGCCTTTCTTAGGGTAGACACAGCTTTTCAGCCTCTATTTACTGCATGCCACTGAGACGAACAGTTACTAAACGCACTCTCAAAATTTTGCATGGGGATTTACAGGACACGTCTTAAAAACAAACATGAAAGACATTTGACTGATGTAGTATTCATATCTTATTACTAGCTGAACTACCCAGCGTTGCCCGGGGTCATGTATGGTTTGGAGTAAAATTTTGATGATGATTTTCCACTTATTTTGAGCAAAATTTTATTATGAAATATCAACATTTTGCTTTAAGGGATAGGAAAGGGGGATGGGAGTGGTTTTAAAAATCTCACGTAGACAGTGACCTTCCTCTTGTTTTGAAGGTCAAGTGTGCAAAATTTCATTAAGCTCGGAATAAAACTGTAGATTTGTATACAAAACAAACACACACTGTCCGCCTGGGACATTCTTCTTTATATAATAGAGAGTGTTTGTTTTCTAGACTTTTCCTGTAAATTTATAATCCCCATGCGACATTTTGAGAGTGTATTTTGAAACTGTTTGACTATAGCTCTTTTCGTGAGTTTCTACCCATATTGAGCAGTTTCCTGACTATTTTGAGGTTTGGAAAGTCTACGGTCTAAATCCCGGTTGCTTTGGATCGGGGTGTGGTAGAGGGAGGGAATCTGCCAAACTCCACTCCCCCTTTTATACATATTATGTAGTTGTGTTAACATTTAATTTCCCCCCCCCCCCTAACGTACCTATTTTGTAGACGTTCCCAAACTCGGTGCTAATAAAGTTTATTTATGTAAGTTAAATGATAAAACAACAATGAATTAATGGAGTAGTGATTAACTTCAAACCAGGTTAGTAAAAGGGAGGAGGGGTACTTACTTGTATGTTGTGAGGTTGGCATCTGTGACTCCATAGATTTTGATATTTTTGTATAATTGTCGGATGCTCACTGGCCCGGTTCCTGTATTTATGTCAATCTCGGACACCTCTAATGGCTCGAGCTTTGGCACTTTGAGTTCTGGTACTCCTGTAAACAAATAATGTTAGTTTTTTAATTGATTCATAAATTAATGCATGTTTTCAGGAAAACGATTTCAGTCCCCTCATAATAATGATTTGTAAAAACTATTCCCATTTTTTTATTTTTTGACCTGACCGGTTTCAGCCCATCATGGCGATCTTCAGACGGGTAAAATTTTTCCTTACAATATTTTATATACTGTAGGTTTTAAGATACAAAATATCTTAAACCCTGTATGCTAAATCAGAATATAGCAATACATATTAATAAAACTTACATCAAATCATTGTTTCCACCCCTGATATCCCAAAAATCGTATATATACAGTAAGGAAAAATTGTATCAGTCTGAAGATGGCCATGATAGACTGAAACAGGACAGATCAAAAAATAAAAAGTGAAATACAAAATTGTTTTAATAAAAAGAGTGATGCCTTCCTTGTTCATGTTGCAAATGTTGCAAAAGCTCCCGGGGTAATTTTCTAACCTATGACAATAATTGTACTATCCTGACAACAGTGGCGGACATTGTCAATACTGTTTTGATATTAATTGTTGAAACAATTTTTTGAAAGAATATGAAATAGAAAAGGAGACAGATTAAAAAAAAAACTGTTGAAATAAAAAAAATAAAAAATCATATTTTTTGAAGAATGTTTTTATTCCTTCAATAATATTCAATACATTAATCAGGATAATTCTATTAAAAAAAAAGATTATTTACACGAAATTATGAACACCTAGGGCTAAAAATATTTTTAAAAAAAAAATCGTGGAGAGATGACGGTGTTGTTTTTTGTTTTTTAATGTCGAACGTGCTTTTTAAATATAAAGTTGTTTAATAACAATTGAAAAATATGCAAACTGTCTAATCCTTGATCCCTTTGCGCTGTAAACAACTTCCCCAAATAATAACTAGATAGAAGTGCAGTCCATAAAGGCTGAAAAGCTGTGCCTACTCTAAGAAAACGAATATTTCGAAAAAAAAAAATTATTGATGAAAATGTATTTTTTCCATAAATCAACATTTTTTTACTATACAATCGTTCTACAACGATAAACTGTTTCTATTTAACAAGTGTATGCTTTTTAGTAAGATAATAGAATGGCCATTTTCAAATATTCAATGCACAATTCATATCCGAACCTGAAAAACTAGAAACAGCCTACCTCTGGTCATGGAGTAATATACGCCATTGGTAAACAGTTTGAATAGAAGCTTAATCCTCATTGTAATCATTAATGAAGATAATTATCTTAACAAACTTCATTGAAAAAATCTCATTTTCTGTTACATGTTTCATTGCGATTTGTTAATATTATCTTCTTCAACGATTAAATAGGCTTTGTTGATGTTATTCAGAATAAATAAATTTGATCTCGCGTGAACCGTAAAATAATAAAAAACTGTTTTTAGTTGTAGGAAGTAGGTAGCGTAATACTTTTGTTGAGAACGGGTTGGGAGATTCGAACTTATCAATGCGTTGTGTAACAATAATAGTTTTACCGAGATGTAACTCAATGCTTTAAGAGTTACAGAGAATGTGCACTGAACCAAATGTAATAAAAAATTCGAAACAAATCCTCCGGCCTTCCTTACCAGCCCCTGCAGTTCCCACACTAATTAAAACACGCTAATAGGTCTTCCACACGACTGGTTTGCCCAATACTAAAAAGCTGTGGTGTGGAATGGTTCGACCATCCGGTCGTCCATTTCTAAACTCAAGCCTACCAACTTTAGGAGAGGACGACCCGATGATCGAACTTTTCGACGCCATGGCTTTTTTAATATCGGGCAAACCAGTCGTGTTGAAGGCGTATAATTCTGACCGGTTTTTGACCTTTAAATCTTTGAAAAGATCCTATTAAAATATCAGTTATCAAAATTCCGTTTTTGGTTTTTTGGCCGCTTTAGTAACAGGTAAAAAAAACAAAAAATAATTGAACCTGCAGTAGGTATTTTTTGTGACAAAAATACCCCACACTTATTCTAACTTTGACGGGTATTTGAATTTTCCGATGTTTTTTAAAAGTGGGTAAAATATTTAAGAGAGTTTTGAAATGACTTTCTGTGGTGCAAAATAATAAAAAAAAAACTGATAATAATTCACCACATTGAAAGAGCGGGATCCCTAGAACGAACAAATCGATAATGTTGGTGACTTGTCATTGTTACTGAGGACGACTACAGATCGCCAACGAACAAACAACAGTTGTTTATTGCTAATTTTGACCATGTGAATTGTTATACCACATATCTACAAAAACATCCCTGAAATCTGTCTGATCAAGTTTTCACATTTTAAATTTATTTTTATGTGATACCACACTGCCAACCGTTCCCGTCTGGAGCCTGTGAGATTATGGCATCCTCAATCGGGGTATGTTGTGAGGCTGAAGATATCAAGGAGGGGAATGAGATGGGAAAGAAGGAAGGTGGGGGAGTACCTGGTTATTCAGATCTGATTACCAAACACGGCTAAAGTCATTTCAAGCAACGTGTCGATTCGAAATAGTCGTCTTTCACCAGGGCGATACTTACAGTATTTACCACTCTGGAACGTGCCGTAAATATACCACATATTATTTTAAATGAACAAATTGTGAAATAACACAATTTAATCATATAAAATTTACTTGCGTACGCCGGAATTTAAACCCGCGACCTCCGGATTCGTACCCAAGGATCGTAACCACTCAACCACGGAGACCGTCAAATGTACATAGGTACATTTACAAATTTCTGTCGGGAGTATTTTCGTTGGTGATAGGCAAGCATTGCTTTCAATCCGTAAACGGACTGATCGCCCTTGCTAAACATAGCTATAGTCATTTCAATTCTGAAGTGCCATCACCCTCATCGTTAGTCTGTTTCACACAGCAGTTATAAAATCTACAATATTACCGCATACAACTTTGACGGCCAAATCCCCGCGAGAAAACTCCGTGAAGAGCTCGCACTTTCTTTTACGAGTCAATAACTATAATAAATACTATCGGAGAAAGCAAAACACGTGTCTCCAATAAAAGAGATCAATCATTCAGTCGTGATTTGATTGATAATGTGCGAAATTGTCGTAACCTTGTTGCGTATGCGCTATTATTACTGACTGAGAATGAGTTCGGATTCAGGCTTGATTAGTTAGCAGGGAAATACTTATTTTGTTCTACTTTAGTAATCACGAAGTGATGTTAGTATGGCGTGAATGGAACTCTGAAAAAGTATTGATATTGGTTTGTGTTGTAATTATAAAATAGTAATAGATTAGGGATCGATTTTTGTGCTACGGAAGTTATTAAATAGGTAAAATTATATCATAATGGAAGGTTTCTTAGTAGATTCAGATTTTTTAAAGAAAACTACATAAATATCCACTATATTAAAATAAAAAGAAGATAATATCAACCAATCCTAAATGAAACACGAAACCGAAATGAAACAGAAAATGAAACGGTATCAGTCGCATCTGGTAATCGAACCCAGGACCTCTGTCTTACCGGGACAACCGCTCTACCAACTGAGCTAATGAGATCAGTTCACTTTACGCCTTCTTCATAATATCCTCCATTAATTCCCATGCTATTAAAAACTATGTTTGTGATGATTACAAAGTTCTACCCGAATATAATTGCAATCTGGATAGTGTCTTGGATATACACTCTGTGTTTTCCTCAAATATTGTAGTTCTGTGTTTAATTTAGTATGTATTTATTCAACCCTGAAGAAGGTTCAGGCAGAACTGAAACCGGTTGGTTTGTGTATCTAATGAAGTGGTGTCAAAACAAAAATATTTTTAATTCAAATTTAATTAGTAGAGCGTTGATTGAGGAAAAGCAATTCATTGTTTCTTAGTCTACGGCAAGCAATGTTGAACTGAATGACTTGCAATAAAGAAGGTGCGTCATTGTGTCAGAGATGCCTCAAAGATTTGTTACTTAATTTTCGTATTTTTTCTCTGAAACGCAAAGATGTATAAATAATAGATATTACACAAATTCAAACATAATATTTACCATTTTTCATTAACCTCAGCGCATAGGGGACACTGTACATCAGGCATTTGCTTACAGCGGGGTCATTTTGGCCACACCGCTTGAAGGTCTCAGCTGTAACAAAAACAAAAAATGATTACAATAAACATTTCTCGGTTGCCCTTACTTTTCCAGTGATCGCACACCCGGAAAATCTAATAGGTAGGTGCACTGCTAAAAACGAATCAGTTTAAATATGGTTATCTTAACTATAAAGAAAAATTCAGTTTGTACGACACATTTAAATCTTTCGGTGCTACCCTCTAGTATAAACTTTGCACAGTTTTTCTCTCGCGACAAATATTTCAGAAAAAATAATGTTAGGGACCTAGGTAGTAAATCCTTAGTATGAGGCATTCATTTGATATCTGATGCAGCTAAAACTCTCGATCATTGGTTACATTTAAAAAAAAAAAAAAATAAATAAAAAATAAAAAAAACAAAAAATAAATAAAATAAAATAAAATAAATAAATAAATAAAAGAATTGGAAACTGTTTTTATACATAAAAACATTAAACAAACAAACATCAACGAACTTGTGTACTTTTTATTATAATTTTTTTGAATAACAATATTTTTAATTTAATCGTTATTTTTTCCCTTTACATTCTTCTAAATATTGTTTGTAAAGTTTATTTACCTTCTGTTACTTTATTTAGACATTGTGCACTTTTTCTGTGTAACACAATCTTTTCAAAATTCCTTAACCTGTCTAAATATTATTTTTAAGGTTTATTTATCTGTATCATATTAATCAGTGAGAAATAGCTAGGATGCAGGCGAGTTCTCCAGATATTGTATATTGTTTTATATTTACTCTCTGCATCTCTATTTTCCCCTTAAATAATAATAATAAAAAAAAAACTAGCAAAAAAATTTGTTTAAACTAACAATATTTCGACGTGAAAAAAATGATTATATAAGTCTTAAACAGTGAATTTGTCGTGTTCTATATATGGATATTACTTTTATATTCGTTTGCTAAACTATGTAGGCAAGGAATTGGCTAGTTTGCTTCATTATTTGTTTGTGAAAGGTGATATTGAAAAAGGTCCATATGCCTGGTGTGTCGTGTAGGTACCCTTATGTCGACAAGACTCAAAAAGAACAAGAATTCGTAATAAATAAAATAAATAAAAAAAACATAAACCACTTAACTATCTTCTGTCTTCAACTGTATGAATATTAAAAAAAAAAAGAACGTCTAGTTTATTTTTTCTAAGGGAATATCTAATTTAAAATTAATGAAACGTTAAAATTATCACTGAATTTTTTCGAAATTTTTAATACGAATTTAATGGTGGGGCGGAAAATACTAATTAATTCTAAATGAATTTATTATCGCTGTAAGTATTTAAAAAAAGTCCTAAAGTAGAAATAGGCAGTCCGCTCACCGTGTAAAAAAATATTAACTCCTCATTTATGCACGCCTACTTACAACTGACACAGGAAGAGGGAGAAATTTTCCGTGGCACCTTTAAAAATAATATCCCAATATAATATGTGTACATATTACAAGAGTTAATAAAAAAATAACATTTTCCATTTATTTTCAACCAATTAATTCTCAATTAATTTATTTTCAATGAATTACTCCTATTTTTCAAAGAATTAATTTTAAATGAAATAATTTTCAATGAATTAATTTTAAATGTATTTATTTCAAATGAATTAATTTTCAATGAATTAATTTTCATTTAATAACATTTTCAAATAATTAATTTTAAATTTAATTATCAATGAATTAATTTTAAATGTGTTTATTTCCAATGAATTAATTTTCAAAGAATTAATTTTCAAAGAATTAATTTTGAATTAATTAATTATCTTATTTACTTATACTCGTACATTCATGCAATATATTTTTATTAAATACCATGAAATTAATTAACAATAATAATGGTTACGAATATCCCAGCTTTTTATCTAAAGACTTTTGTACACAATATGGAAAATGGAAACCAATTTATTGCACTGAAAAGAGAAACAACATTTCTACAATTTAAAAAAAAAAAAAAAAAACTTTTATACTTTTTGCAGGTTCTGATATGAAATTCACAGGCAGATCTACAGTCCATTTTCAAACATAATTGCATTATTTGAAAATATTCACGTTGAGCTGGAAGATTTTATTCATTTGAAGTTCTGTTATTATTTGGAGGTGCGACATTCGGATATTGGATGGTTTGGTCGTATTGAGCAAACCATTCACAAGAGTTTTTGAGGTAGAGATAATTGCGATAGTTTCGAAATTTTACAGATACTACGTTCTATATATACCTACATATATAAAATAAAACTAAACGTTACAGAAAACTCCAACGTCTTTGAAAATGTGGTGCGTTTTCTAAATTCCCTCAAAAAATATTCAAATAAGACCGTAACGCGTGCACTTTTTCGAGTAAAATCTTTAGGCATGCATTTAAGAAAAACTAGATTAATAAAAAAGGAAAATAAAACTAAAAATAAAGTTTTGAAGAACTATTCATCGGTATTTAAATAATGGATAGTGAAATAATATTGTATTGAAACATTGAAAAAAAGGTGGCAGTTCAGCAAAACAATTTTTTTCCTAATTGGTAATGAATTCTCGGTGGTTTTTTCTCTTTATTTCACTGTGTTTATTAATGAGCTGTCTAATTAACATAATACGTCCTGTAAGCTCTGTAAACAATCTTTAGAAAATTTCAACCCAATGTATGCATGATTTATGCCAAGACACGTTAGGTCATCTATTTATTTTATGTTTTCAAAGAATTAGACAAAGAAATCGTTAGGTACATGCAGTGAGACAAATTTTAAGATCAAGGACAACCACTCAATTTGAACAAAAGTATCTTTGAATAAAGACAGTGAGGTAAAAGATGTTTTGAAAAATACGCAGGTAATGAACCCGGAACATTGAAAGAAGACATTCAATATTAATTAGTTTAATGTATGTAGGTAACTAATTAATATGCGTCACATTTCCGCGGATTTCTTTGTTAAACTAATCTGTTAAGCAAAAACTGCTTAGTCTTTTAAACGTTTATTTTCAGAATTATATTAACATATATCATGTAATATCGGCAGCATGTCTTATTACGATTTTCGTGATTTTCAAGTATAATAAAAAAAAAATGAAGGGAAATTCTAGGTTAAAGCTCGAGTCAGCTATTCCAAAATAAAATGTCATTTGAGAAACTTTGACTTATGCTTCGTGTTGCCAGATTTGCATATAATTTCGGTAAAAAAGAAACTGTTAAAAAGAATGAATAATCGGGCTAATCGGTGAGTTTGTATTTCTGAATACATCTTTACAAAAATCTTTAGGGTCAAGATCAGTCAAAGTTCACAACAGACTCACATTAAACATTAAATTAATGAAATTAGTGTTTCTTAATAGGATGTGATAAATTATTGTATTGAGGTGTTATATTAAAAAGCACTTGTAAATGTAAAGTAGATTTATTGACCATTCAGGTTGACACCGGTTTAACAAGTGACTGTCTGAGGTTATGTCCCATAGACAAAACTATAGAAGTGATCCATACTGTATATTATACCAAAATATCTCCTTTCCCAAGAAACAAAAAAAAATCACCAACATAACCATTATCAAACAACAAAATCCAAACACTATTCATGACAGTAATACACCGTAAATCAAAAAACATACCCATAATTACAAGTACAGTGAAACACAATTAATTATAATCCGATGGATTATATCTATCGGTTTTTTTTAACAACTCTGCCCGAACGGATATTATACAAACATAAATGATGTTTTCTTCAGTGTTCAAACGAAGTTCATACTAAAATGAATTTGCTTAACAATCTAACAAAGATGGGAAGGTCTTTTCGTCTCTCGCTAATAAAGAAGATGGTTTTGAAAATTTTATGGTAGTACATAAGTACGTTTATACGAAATATATTAATCTATAGGCGTCGTATTCTGTATCATTCTTGTTTTTCAAAAACATAAGGTTGGAAAAAAAATGTTTTGATGACGAACCTATCAACCCCATTTTCCCGTCTAATTGTAGTTAGTGTATGAAAACACAAATAATTTTATCGTTATTTATAAATAAAATATTTATTCACGTAAACCCATTTTTCGAGATAAATGTTTTCGTCTTAAACGGTTTCCACTGTACCACGAAATTTGTATTCATAAGTTGAAGTGTTGATATATTCAGAAAATTCGGATATAACGATGTGTACGGTTAACTTACTCTAATGTACAGGCACATACCTACCGCTGTTATTTGTGAAGATAATTTAAAAAATCGCCAATCTTATGTTGAAGTCGTTTTAAATATTTTTAATGATTAAAAATTGCGCGTCCTCTTTAATTACTTTACTCGAAGACGCTCTTATCCGACCAACTGGCACCGTTCCCAGTGATGCAACTGCAATAATAACAATAACGCACATTACCAGAGTGTTACCTAATCGAAAGCAATGGACATTATTTATTTTATTGTCGTTTGAAAGTTAATGCCTTCATCGACCGGTAGAGCGGAATGTAAATGCTTACTTTAGCTGCAAAGACATTGATAAGAATACGCAAATGAGGTTGGCATATGCGGTGACAAAACTTTGTGACGTAAAGTGGCGAAAATACGAACCTGGCTTTCATTGAAATAAATACAGTAAACAAACATATACGGTGATACTCCCTTATACGATATTCCAAGGAACAGGAAGAACAATTCTTATGCATGAAATCTTTATATGTGGGAAGTTGGGTAATTTTTTTATTTCAGTCTTCAGAGACTAAAAAAACAAAACTTCTTAAGCATGAAAACTTCTTATGTAGAAACCTTATATGGGGGGGTTCATTGTATTCATATAGTGGGTAAAATATATTTCGATCCCAAACACAGGTTTAGTTTTTTTACATTTAATTTTACGCAGAATTAATAAACCATCCTTGAAAAATAACTTAAATATCCTTGGGCTCCGGGCGGAGTTCTGACGTCATCGGAACCCACGCCACTAACTACGACAGTTCAGGGAGTCGAGTATATGTATCTTTTGCGTTAGCTAACGCAAATTAAATCGGCCATAAACAACACATTTTGACAGTTTTCATAAACGCAGCGTCGTCTCAAACTTAACTTGTTGCGCGATATGGACTATCAAACTGTCAAAATTTATTGATTATTGCCGATTTAACTTGCGTTAGTTGACGCAAAAGATACAGACTTGGTCCCCTTGGTAACTACTGATTTGGATGCATAAGACGATACACATTCCCGCCAGTTTTTATTTCAAAATGAGCCGTTTTGGTTGGTTTTAAAAATTGAAACATTGACTAAACAATAAGAAAATATATAGCTGCACAAATATCTCGCAAATTGCTATATTTATTAAATAACTATTTTTGTTTACATGATTTGCTTAAGTGTATTATTTAGCAATAGATCTCCAACCTAATTTACCTACATTAAATTAGTTTGAATAAATATTTTTAGTGAGATCACATATTCAAGCTCTGACTGTATGAACGTTAGAATTTCTCTGTAATACGAATTAATTAATAGATTATCCTCTATACTAGGGCTATTTGATGTGTCCTGAGTTCCCCTACCTGCTGCTGGTGGTCAATTTGTATTAATAGCATTGGTACCAAACACTCATAAAAAACAACTCTCGCGTTGATGTCACTTTCCCCAAAACATCAAATAACCATTTGGAATCTCAATAACTCAATTCAAATTGATGAACTCTAATGTAATCCAATCTAATGAACTTGGGAGAGGAGACAGCGTATTGCTTACATAATAAACAAAAAATGCCGGTTCACTTTCTCGCCCGGTCACGATAGGCGTTAACATAATTACCACAGAGAAATGCCAAATAGTACCCGCAGCTTGACACGGGCAACTTTGCAGATGGCCTAAGAAAGAACTGAAGAATAACCAACTTTTTTTTAATACATCCGTTTTTTTTTGTATTTTCAATATCTATACTAAATTAATGGCAATACTAAGTTAATGGTGTCAACCTGTACCTGCTTCTTTAAGCCGGCTCCCTCATGGGTCGGTGAGGATTCTGCGGGTTCAAATCCCGGCGTGCGCATGTAGTTTTTATTTAATTATTTTGTATTGTTTCACAATTAATTCATTTAAAAAAATAATATATATTATCTTTGCGCACGTTCCAGAGTGGAAGATACTCTCAGTATCGCTCTGGTGAAATACCACAATTCAGAATTGAAACGTTGCTTGAAATGGCCTTTAGCCGTGTTTGGTGACCAGATCTGAATAGCCAGGTATTCCCCTTCTTCCCCTTCTCCTTCCCCTCCCCAATACCTTCAGCTTCACAACATTCCCCAATTGGGAATGCCATCGTCTCACTGGCTCCAGACGGTTGGGAGCAGTTGGAACTATTGTGTGGTATTCATATAAAAAAAATAAAATAAAAATAAACCGCGTGCAGCAAAAATGCGTGTAATGTAGCGTGATGTCTCGGTGCACGGACTGGTACACGGGTCTGCAGATGTCAGTATATTTGTAGCCATTAAAATGTCGCTTTCGCAGCTTTCTGATTTACCATTCCGCATTTAGTATATCGTCGGGTGGAATTTTAGATTTAATCACAGTGCTTTTATGATATTATTTAGAAAAAAATATTTTAAAAGCCATTTTTAACTAAAAGAAATGATATAAAAAAAAGATAATTAAAAGTTATCGTGATTTCGGTGGTGACGCGATAATATCAAGAAGCTACTACTTGCTGTATACTGGAAGCACATCGCACCGCTCTCCCCCCAGCGCCGTGTACTGGCGACAATGGAATATGAATATACGCATTCGGTTTATGTCGATTCCTTACTGGACCGTCAGGGGGCGCATAAGACTAGGTATTTTCAAACTGCCTGTCACAAGTAAAAATAACCACATAGCACACCTAATGTATTTTATTCTATTCTATTTAAAATTGTGCTTCGTTTCTCCGACAGACACGACGATGTCAATTTTCAGATTTTAAGCACGTTTTGAGAATTTTTAATCAAAATGAATATGGATACTACGCCAACGGATTTTGCCTCAGATGACGTCACAACGTACATACATATATAACGCCTCGTATTATCGCTTGTTTTATTATTATACATGGTATTATTTATTCAAATAACCGGTGCTTTTAAAAATATAAAAATTTCTTCCCATAAAAGTGAAGTAAATTTTGAAATCTTTTGACTTATCATAATAATGATCATGACCTTTGATGAACGGAGAAATTTTCGTACATAATTTAAAGTTATTTGTATTACGATACTCAATCGATCAATTATTAAATTTGATTTGCTTATACTTAGCATAGCTTATTATTAACGTTACGGACTTATTGTATTAAAAATAAAATATTTAACAAAATTAGAGAAGTACAAACAAAAACTTCAACACAAAAATTCACGTATTCGATCAGTCTTAATAATAATAATTGGATGATTTATATAGCGCCGTTTTTGTGAAAAATCACCTCAAGCGCGTTGACGCTTAATATTTTTTGGAAATTATGTAACGTTCATAATTTGCAGATAATCTTTGGAATGATTGGTTTCACTGAAAAGAAAAGTTTGTTTTGAATATTAAATAAAAATATTCAATTTATTTTTAATAAATTATTTAAGCTTATTAACCTCATTGTAATATTCAATCGTTAAAGAAGATAATATTAACAAATCCTAAATGAAGCACGAAACCGAACAAAACACAGAAAATATAAAGGTTTAGGTCGCTTGTGGGAATCGAACCCAGGACATATGTCTTACTGGGACAACCGTTCTACCGACTGAGCTAATGAGACCAGTTCACTTTACGCCATCTTCATCGATATCGTACACCAAATTCAAGATTTGTCAATATTATCCTCCATTTTAAATCCCATATTATATCATATGGGATTTAAAATGTATATCATCATAAAGATAGCAGCAAATAATATGGGACGATCCCGGTAAGACAGAGGTCCTGGGTTCGATTCCCAGATGTGACCGATACCTTTTTATTTTCTGTGTTTTTTTTTCGGTTAAGTATTTATTTTAGGATTTGTTAATATTATCTTCAATGATTAAATATTAATCGTTAGATTTTCGCTTCACAAGTGGTGGTTCTGTCATTTTTTATGAATATTCATAAAGATGTACAAATTTCACTTTCCTCAAAAAGTCTTTTTTATATAATATCTCTGGGTAATTACTACAACTAGGTAATTCCGAATCAACGTTTTCGAGTTACGCACAGACACCATGCCTTTATTTCTTCACCCAGATATACCGCAAAACTGACAAAACATAATATGTGTTATGACATACATGGGCATGGAAATAGAGTTGATTTACGTTGACGTTGACGCTGATTCCGTAGTTGCCTAGTTGCAGTAATTACCCATCGATATTATACACTAACTACAAAATAAATATTAACCATGTCTGCCACAGACTGAAAAACATACGTCATAAAACACCAGTTTATAATACCGGGAATCCCCGAAAAAATATTGACATTATATGAAGTCTTGTTTCACAAATACATCCTAAAAAGAATTGGATTTTTATTATTCTATCTTTTCACACCAACATTCCATGAAATATGATTTTATTTATATTGTACCCAAGCATAGAATAAAGAAGAACGGAAGAAATGCGATGTGGGCGTGTTTCGTGATCCCAAAGTCGGATCATTCTAGTCATAAATTTCAAAAATAAAAAAATATATTTCATTATCATTTCATTTTGATCGAATAGAATTGCGATGTACAATGAGGCGGTGTAAAAGAGATACAGCGCGTATAAATAATGTATTTTAATTGGATCTTTCGGGTCTAGAACAAAAACAGTGGGTTTATTTGAAAACGATATGAATGGCACATCTACCTTTCATTATCTTTTCATGTATACAACCCACAAAATATATAATATATAACAAAATATATAACATCCAACCGTCATTGAATGGTGTACAACAATATGTTTCCAAGAAAAAAATTAAATGTGAGTCTAGTGAAAAGAAAACAATGATTAACGCTTCCTTTTTTACAGTAACTCCACACGGGCCCTGAGGGAAATAATTTCCCTCTAGGCCTATATCACCTTTGGGGATGCTGTGTGGAGATGCTATCTGAAAGATAAAAGTGAATATAGGGCAGAATACTAGATTGAAGAGATTTGAGAAAAAATAGAAAAGTTCTGGGAGCTATCGTTAAATATATCAATTCAGTTGGTCATGTACCAGAGACGTGTCTTTCGTGTAAGCGAATATGAATATGATAAATACGGAATTGAAAAATTCGAAAAAAACCCATCAAATTAGCAGAAATATGCGAATTCAAAACTTTCAAATTTATCATTTTAATGCATTTATCACATTTACGGGACTAACTGCTGATTTATAGAAGAAAGAAATGAATTTCGTAAAAAAAATTCTTTTGTTTTGTTTCCAACAACTTTAAATAATTAGCAGCCTTACTGCCATTACTCGAAGAAACGCCGCATCTTGCTAGAGAAGGTTTCCGTGATGCTGGGCGCTTGATAAGTGCCAAATTCATATATTGCAAAATCATATTTTGACAAACCTGAGCAAAAAAAAGTATTTACACACAATATTTTCAATAAATTGACGCCTATTCAATTTTCATAAGAACTTAAACATTTAAAAATTCTATTACCAAATCATGGGTATAATAACTTAATTCAAAAGGAACACTCTTTTCACCAAAATTGAGGATTTTATGTACAAAATTATACGTGCCATTAACAAAACTTTAAATTCTTGGCAGTCGTGTCTTTTCAACGGGTTTCCTGTACGTTGACTGAATACAAGGTGACGATGAAAATCCGTGTGATTGAAATAAAGAAAAAAGACATATTAAAATCTTACTGCCCCTGTCGATGGATTGAAAAATTACTTTTCCTGCTGTAGTGGAATGTTTCGTTGCTTAAAGATGTGCAATGAATATTTAATAAATAACTAATATAATAAACCGTGTGTATGTTTGTGTGTTATTTGATAAAGGTTTATTTTTAAAACCATTGCTAAAGGTTGTAATTCAGTTTCAGTTCTAATTTTCATACTAATGCAGTATCCCCCGAAGGTAAGTAATACCTCTTGGGGAATCTTATGAACTATTTTATACTCCAAAAGCGAGAACTTCTGCAGGACGCCCAAATGAACAGATTTTTAACGTCACTTGATTATCTTTTGACTCATGATAGCTGTAAAGCTGTCCCGATGTCTTTGTATATTTTTTGAAACCACACTGACCGAGTCTATTATTTTCTTTCTCTCTACATAATGTATTTTTTTCGTAACTGATTATAAAAAAAACTTGTTTTATAACCTTTGTATGTTTATATAAAAAATATATGTAACAAAAACATTATTAATAAAAATAAAAAAAAAATTGTCTTATTCCAATTTGCTTCGTTACTCGACCCAGAGGTCTGACGGGATTCCGTGACAAGGAAATTTTTGGAGTTGATAGTCCTGTCCCTCATTCCTGCCACCCAAAAGCAGTTGTTATTTAATTTTTAATTATTTTTATTGAGATTTAGAACCAAATTTTAATATTTAATCACTGTAGAAAATAATATTAACATAACCCAAATGAAACACGAAAACGGAAAAAAATGACAGAAAATAAAAAAAGATTTCAGTCGCATCTGGGACTCGAACCTAAGACCTTTGCCTATCCGGGGCAACCGCTTAACCAACATAGCTAATGAGACCAGTTCAATTTATGTCATCTCCATTGATATCGTATCTAAAATTCAAGATTTTTCAATATTATGTTCCATTTTTATATTATTCATTAGCTAAGTTGGTTAAGCGGTTGCCCCGGATAGGCAGAGGTCCCGGGTTCGAGTCCCAGATGCGACTGATACCTTTTTATTTTCTGTCACTTTTTCCGTTTTCGTGTTTCATTTGAGTTATGTTAATATTATTTTCTACAGTGATTAAATATTTATTTATTTATTTCCGTATCAGTAACCTATGCAAATGATGTAAGGGTGTTACTTTACAAGACTGCTAAATTATTAGAAAGAATGGCACTGGATAATAAGCAGGCTATTATCTGATTTAACACCGAAAAGACGTTAACACAATTCATTTATATTCTGAACGAATCTCCCAGAGAGTAAAGTCGTGGGCATAAAAAAAAATCATTCGGAATCCATGGGATTAAATATTGCAGATTGCAGACGTGACAAACATAACGCTGTCTTTTGCATTCAGACTAAGATAATTATTATGGAGATTGCTGGATATATTGATTTATTCAAGATGATTTGATTCTGTAAATTGTGGTATGCATATGGAATGAAGTTAGCCAGGTCACATCTTTGATTTTCTGCGTCAGTCGCATAATCAAGAATTTTTTTAGAGAATTTTATGGCGGGTGGCGCATGTTAATCTATGTAACTATCTATATCAACTTTTCCACATCCCACACTAAAAAAATAACTACACAAAACACTCATTTTTCAGAACACAAAATACAACATCTTTTCAGAAGCCGAAATTTTCCATTTATCTCAGGACAATTTAATAATGTCATATCAGAAAAAAAATTATCCCCACCCCTGCTGTAGTGCTTTGTGTTATATTTTTTATGTTGCAAGATTTAAAATGTATTTTATTAATTTTATTAAAATTTTATCTAAATCAAATTAATGTTTGATTTACATTAAATATAAAAAAAAACAATTTAATGGAGTTCTACTAATTAAAGACAAGAACAATTTAATGGAGTTTTACTAATTAAATACAAAAACAATTTAATGGAGTTCTACTAATTAAAGACAAAAACAATTTAATGGAGTTCCACTAATTAAACACAAAAACAATTTAATGGAGTTCTACTAATTAAACACAAAAACAATTTAACGGAATTCTACTAATTAAACATAAAAAAAAAACAATTTAATAGAGTTCTATTAATTAAACACAGACACAATTTAATGGAGTTCTACCAATTAAACACAATAACAATTAAAAGTATTTTATTTAGTCCATTGGATTTTACGTTATCTATGTACATATTTTTAATTTGTTTTATTTTGTGTTTCTAAAAAAATGGATCACTTATTTTATTAAATTCTTTTTCTTTTTCAATTTCACTTCCAACGTAATTTAAAAAAATATTTATTCTCTTTCTATTTTATTATTCACTAATTTCTAAAATTTTTAAATAGCGCAAACTTCACTGGTATAATAAAATAACAACTTAATCTGTACAACTATATGTTTAAAAAAATATATAATAAAAAATAATAATTAAAAAGTCTGGTTTCGGTCTGTGGAGTATGTAGTCATCTTATTTTCGAAATAAAGGTTTTATTTCCAAAAAAATCTTTCAATACTTTTGGCAGTCACAAAATCCACTATGAATCACCCAGCTGGTGATAATACGTCCATGTACAAAAAAAGGTACAAATAATAATTTAAAAAATCACAATAGAAATTGTATTGCAAGTTCTAATAGTTTTGTTGACCTTGAAATTCTCGACCAAAAAGCTTTACAAATTTGATGATGTAGAGCTAACCGTGTGTGAGTTTTTATTGCTTCACGCACAGAGATTTTCTGCTTCATAGTTTGAACTTTAAATTTATAGCTTCAATAGAAATCAATAATATCATTATTTACTTTTAAGTTTCTCTCAACACATGTTGCGGAAATATCCACGACATCACATCCGGAATTTTCCGACGGAATACTTTAATTCTGACATTAATTTAATTCGTTCAATAAGCAATTCCTGTTTAGATAATGTTCGAAGATATTATCTGGTTTATCTGATTATAGATTAGATTTGTGGTTTGTACCCGTTTGATATAATGATTTGAAGTGTTACTTCACAGAAGGAGAGACGCACACTATTTCTATTGCTGTGGAGAGTGAGGTAAGCGTGCGAGTGAATTACCGTAAGTATATATGAATTTATATAATATTATCTACGTATATTTTGTGCATTTTAGAGGCGGCCAAAATACGAAATAACGAACTTTTTATTCAGCCTTTTTTTTATCAACAATATTTGTACAGATTATTGGTATTTTGGTGGAGGCTACATCGAAAAAAAAATTAATTCTTTAAAAATAATTTTAACTACTTAAAGTTAATTAAATTAATTAGGTTAATATCTGAATTAATTCAAAGGTCACTGTTTGGCACAAAATCGATATTCATCTTACATCACGACTTTTTTATAGTTTAAAAAACTAATGTATTCACCAAATATGCATTCTGAATATTTAACAATTTTTTTATACCATAAAAAGAAAAGCGTTTGTACTTGTTTTCAAATATTGATAACGTAGTTGAAATTCTAACACAAATTTGTTTGTTACGATAAGCGACGTCTTGGAGCGTGAATAGAGCCTGAAGAAATAGGTGATCTTATGTCACCTTTTCTTAATTGAAAGAAAGGAGAATGAATCAACTGAATTGACCAAAACACGCGAAGCTAATAACAGTACCCCACCGCGCTTCAAACTATCTAATTTATTTATTTATTTCTTCAAACGTTGATACTGCCGATAAAAAAAAAACTGTTGCAGGAATGTGTGTTGTTACTAAACGATGTTCTAGAACTGAATATTAGGACATAATAAAATTATCACAACACTTTAATGGTTCAGTTTCAGTTCTTAGTATACACGAGGAAGTCGCGATGCGTACAGAATATGAACATTCTTATTATTTGACTAAGTAATCATTTAGATACGTAAAGGTTGAGTGAAAACGAAAAGTTTTTACGTTAGGTAACGTTTAAATTGCATATTTTACTTCAAGCGGTTAAAATATTTATATCGTTTGTGTTTCACATATTTCAAAAGATTCTTGTTTTAATGCACGATCAAGTGAATACAATATTTGAGTCGGTTCATGCCGAGAATCAGAATAAAAGAAGAGCATGTTTTCAAAAATTTAATAGAAAAAAAGAAGAAAAAAGAAGAAAAAAAAAGTTTTAGAAACACAAGACGACAAATACATGAAAAGATTATCGGTTCATTTAAGTGATTGTTTAATTTATTATAAAGGTTATCTTATAAAATGGTGGAAAATACGCGTTTAAAAAAAAAGTGAATATAAAAACATATTTAAAATTTGGAAATTTTTAATAACTATAATTATTCATATTTTCATAAGAAGCAATCACTTTGTGGATTGATATTGTATTAAGTAAATGAAACACCTTATTATATTTACCAACCGGTTTCGCTTAACTCAAGCTTCATCATGATAAATAATTATCATGAACTCTTTTTATAAATAAACCATTTTTCAAAAATGAATAATAATGCTTATTATTAAATTTTAAAAACTTTAATTAGAAATGGAGTTCCACAAATTAAAGTTGAACGCAATAAATATAATAATATATTGTAAATATTGTCGTTTGTTAGCACTATACTCTCAAATAAAATCGACCCTTAAAAATTATAAAAAATATAAAATCATATGTGTGTGTAGGCAATTAACAATATCACGAGGGTTTACTGGAAATCGTGAATAAATCAATGATAATCTGTAGAAGATAACCTCGACACAGGCTTAGTTAGTCCCAGTGAGGTTAAAAGAATTGTATACAATATTTTTTAACTTGTGAAGAAGCAATAAAACAACCATGAATTAAAAATGAATACTGCCTTTGGTCAAATGAGCGATAACTATTTGAACCCAAATATATACGATTATAATACAATTGAGAACATTTCGACGGACTCAAAGTAAGGTGACAAATATGCATTGTAAAAATGAAAATTAAGAGGAAAACTCCATGTTCTTTGGGATCATCAGAAATATCGATAGATAATTGGATAGTTTAAGAAAATAAAACGAAAACAGAATTTTTGCAAATTCGACACCTTACGGATCGTCGAAATAATTTAATACATTTTGGTTGGAAGTTTTATTTACTATGTACTTTTGCTATTTTTGATTTATTTACTTTGCAAGCGAATTTAATAAAACAAAAATAGCAAAAGTGCATAGTAAATAAAACTTCCAAACCAAATGTCTAGAAATTGCTATATAGTGATTGCCGAAAAAATACAAGTAATTTAATACATCAGGTAATGTAAATTTTTTAAATAAATATTACTTCATGGCTTGTTAGAGAAACTCAAAAATAAGTACTTTTTTTTAAATAATAATTAACACATACATTTACAAACACACAAACAGACACACACTTATACCGATGGAGGTTTCTGGTAATAAAGGAACCCTTTCGTAGTTCAAAGAAACCGTATCTATTCCTGATTCAATGATAAAATTTCATCTCTTATTGTATGACAGCTTAAATTATCTTCTTTTATAAAATAATTTTCACCCTTGTAACAAAGTTAAAATATTGTAGTAACCCAATTAAAAGCAAAAAAAAAAATTATATAAAAATAAAAATTAAATAAATTATTTTTTTTTATTATCATATATAATATTTAAACTTTTTGTGACGATACAACATGAAACAAAATTTAAAAAAAAAGTTTTAAAATACTCACGTAATCGTTTTTCCGATGCCATGGAAAATGTAAGACACCCCAAAAACAGACAGATTGATAATTGATTCATTTTGACACTTTTTAGATTTTTTAAAACACAAATTGAAATGTCAATATCAAAAATATAATGAACAAATTTATTAATACGATTTTTTCAAGAAATGAAGCCAATGAGCGCGTCCGTAGTCTCGATAATACGCGACCAGCGAGGAGAACGTCCGCTGATGGACTGCGACCTGCGACTACTGTGAGGATTTTATTAGTTTCGCAATGTACATCAATGAGCAGAAGAATATTGGTATTGGGTCGATCTTGGATTTTACTAAGAAGTGTTTTTAAGCCGATTTTGTCTATAGACACAGAATATAACAGTTTTTATTCTAAAACTTCAATGAAGCCGGCACAGCGTAGATTGCAAATGCAAGTTTTTCGTCGGTTTGACATTCATTTTTCTAAAAGCGAAAACCCTCTGGAATATTTCAATCCCTATCAAATTTGATTGTAGTTTAATTAACGGCATTTTTACCCACAGGGAATACAAAATTACTTTTTAATCACCACCTTATTAAGGGGGAGAGGGATGTCGGAGAGGAATTATGTATTATTTCGAAATATTGATAGTAGTATTACGCAAAACGATAACCAAAAATTTGTAATCCGCATTAAAATTAAAAAAAAAAAAAACATTAAAATTACGTAGTGTTTATGAACAAAAATAAACTACACACTGTTCTTTTTTTTAAATTTATCTTATCGGCATGTTAAAGAAAAACCTTCACAGCATTTTTTAAGGATATTAAACTTTTTAAATGTTTTTGAAAAACATGCGTAGAACGGCCAGAAATGTGTAATATTTCTGATTTTATTTTGGTAAATTCTAAGCCCATGAAAATTTAAAAAAAATGTTATTAATATTTTTCTCTTTAAAAACACCATGTTTATCGTATGACAAAACAATATTATCATTATTTTGAATTAATGAATAATAACTCTCCGACGTCCCTCTCCCCGTTAATATATAAATATTAACATGTTTCGAAAGCGATGCTTTCCTCATCAGGAATATACAGTATACTAAAAAATAATAATGGCAAGTATAGACAAATTATAAATACAAACAAAAATTGAATAAAGTAAGTAATAATTAATCAATAATGTTAATACTTAAATATATATTTATTTTTCTTTTTAATATTGAATAATAAATTAATATTAAAATTTAAAAATAATGTCATGAAAACAAATTCAAGAGAAAAAAATCGATTATCAATTATATTTAATTGACTATTAATACTTTCTCTGTATATATATTAATAAAGTGATGATTTCGAACTATTTTTTTATTTATTTATTAATACTGACGCCACAAAGTGAATACCAATCTTTTGAAGAAATTAAAGTAACATTCCACTTCAACGAATCGAAGATTAGAATTTTTGTTGCTTGTTATGATAAGAGTTCTGCCCGGAGCCAGTCGTCGTGTGTGTGGAATCACCATTTGAGGAAAGTTGTAAGGTTGTAGCTAGTGGTGGAGGGTAAGGTGAGGAGGAAGAGGAAGCTTGGGAATACAATTGATAATTGAAATAAAGCGTATGATAGTGAGTTTTATGATTTTGTTCAATGTCAAATTTGTTTTACTATAAAACAGGTGCGAAAAGTGTGATGCATGTGTGAAATGTGGTAAAATTTTCCAATAATAACAAGAATCGTAGTGAGTTTGTTCACTACGAAAAACATAAAATTTTCGCACTTCCCTGGAAACTGATTTGCGGCACTCGTGAGTAAACAATAGATAATTCATGTAATAGTATTAGGTATGATGTTAAATTCAGAAGAAAATAAAATAACAGATTTTAAAATAACGCACTTTAAGTAAAATTTAATATGATTATAGCGTTTATCGTTTTAATCATTGGTCTGAAATTGAAAAACTTGGAGCGCATTGAAAACTCACAAAAAACTGAACGTAGGTTGACAAATTTACAATCACATTATGTTATATATTATTACTATAATTGATTTGACAGCGAAAATAACTATCTCCAAATAAAGAATTCATTTGAATATTTTATTTCATTCCAAACGTTTATTTTTTTCAAAATATATCTAAATCATAAAGTTCTTAAGTACGTATCTACTCGTGTTTTCCGTTTTGAAATTTTTCTACCCAAAAAAAACTTTTTTTTTGAATATGCAATCTGTGGCTAACCAGAGTGTTATATCTATGGGCTAACATAAATAAAACATGGCGTGTTGAATGTTTTTCATACTAATTTTAAAACGTTATAGCAACAGTTTTGCATATCGGATTTCATTCAAACTACTTTCTAAACCTTTCCGGCACTAATAAAAACAAACTGTGCTATTTTCAGCGAAACCGGTCCAGTGATTTTCGAGAACATCGAGGCCAAACAAACAAACTTACATTGATTTTTATATATATAGATAATACGAATGACTCCATATTTTCACAATATATAATCTATCTATCTTCTATTATGTAAAGAAGAATGTCCTGGGCGGGCGGTGTTTGTTTTTTTGTTTTTTATACAGTTTTATTCTGATTTTGATGAAATTTTGCACACTTGACCTTCAAAACAAGAGGAAGGTCACTGTCCACATGATATTTCGAAAAACCACCCCATTCCAGCGTCCATCGGAAGGCTGAAGGAACTAAAGCGCACACCAGATTCAAAGTTTGGTGAGTGAGCTTTCAGCGTGTCAGGCCCTAAAGCCTGGAATAAACTGCCAAACGATCTAAGATTGATTAAAGACTCGACAGAATTCAGAGCAAAACTCACAGCTCATCTCTTAGGACAGTCATATCCATGAACGGTTCAGTTACCTAATAAACAAATAATTTAAATATACGAGTATACATACGTATGTAAATGCAAATAATTATAATCATTGAAGAAGATAATATTAACATATCCTAAATGAAAGATGAAACCGGACAAAAGAACAGAAACTAAAAAATATTTCAGTCGCATCTGGGACTCGAACCCAGGTCCTCTGCCTATCCGGGGCAACGCTCAACCGACTTAGCTAATGAGACAAGTTCAATTTGTGTCATCTTCATCGATATCATATCTCAAATTCAAGATTTGTGAATATTATCTTCCATTTTTAATCTCATATTATTGGCAGCTATTTTTATGATGTTTACAAAGTTCTGCCCGAACTCAACTCGGTACTTGTGTAATATAATAACTAGCTAAAATATCAAATAATACACAGGAGGGATAAACCGATAGAAGTGGATTTTGGGCTTGTCCATGTCCTGGAGTAAGTTCACGTTTTATTAACTTCTGGTGACATTTTCAAGTACCGAAATACTTTTCTGAGAAGATAATCAATTCGATTGACCGGGTTTGGGGTCAGACGAAAGGTCGTATGTAAATTGGCAACATCCTTTTCCTTCGCCTCCTAGTTCCCAGATAGGTCAATCTGTTTTGAAAATACACCGTGGAGTTTTTCCCGAGACTACCACTTCACTCTCATATAGCACAATCGTTTCTTGAATTATTATTGATGTAAATGTTTGCTCTTGGAGTAATAACTCGCTTTGCGCCTTTTGACTAGGCCAAAAAACCGACAAGGGATGAAGCTTAGATAAGGCAATGGAGAAAAACTACTTAAAATAACCATACAAACGTTCAACAGTTGAATTTGGAACTCACATCTGATCTGGAGCTCCCAAATACTTGATAAACCTGCTTGATTCTGTGCAAAGGAGGGCGGTTCATTTGATTGACAATTCGTTGTTAACAGACCGACTCTCTAATGCACAGACCCAATGTAGATATGCTGAGTCTATTCTACAAATATTTCAATGGAGCCTGCTCGAAGAAGCTAGAAGCGTTGATCCCCTCACGTGCGTGAAAGACGGACACGAGCGGAACATCGGTTCACAGTTGATATTGGCTTCATGAGAACGGTAGTTTTTGTGTAAATTGGCTCGTATGTCTTTCCTCCTACATTTAATCCGGACCTCTTCAAAGCCCGCATTAACAAATCCCTTCGTACAGCCGCCTTCTTAACCCGCCTCGCAACGTTGTTCAATCGGGTAGCGATATAGTTCCCCTGTACGTGCTCTGTACATACAGGGGCGCTCTTGCGAGATATCACATAAAAAAAGTTTCGACCTCTAATATTTAAAACGATTTAGGACCAGCTTATAGCAAGAGATAATTAATTCACGCGTATAAAAAGTGTGCCATTTAAAGGTAGTTAGTAAACAACGTGTTAAAATAATCGAGTGTTATGTCAAAACGTTACGTCGAAAGTCGTACAAAACGTTGGAGAAGGTGAATGTCTGTCAACTGGAAAGGGAAAAACGTGCATAAGATCACAATCGTGGAGTGATGGCTTGTAGTTAGTAGAACCTACATAATAATAATAATAATGTTTTATTATATTCTCTTTTTTTTTAATAAAATAACACTGCCGAGGATTTCATTTACAAAATATTAAATTACATTTTATTAAATTGATATGCTTGATGAAAAAAACAAAAATAATTCTAAGGTGAGGTGTTTTAAGTGCCGTTGAGTGGTTTCTGAGTTTGTACTTGGTGTTAATATATTTTCTATTTCAGATCTCCCTATGTAACGTATCCAGAATTTAATTTAATTTTTAAATTTATCATGGTTGTTGTGATTTTTAAAGGATAGTGGGATTTTGTTGTAGAGTTTAGTACCACAGTATATTTTTTTTTTGTCAAAATGTTGTGTTTGTGGTTCCTTGTTGTATGTGTTTTTGACTCTGAGATCTAGTATTTCTTGGTTTTTGTATTTATGAATGTAAAGTAGTATTGTTTTAGAGTATAATTGTTTTATTGATATAACATTAAGTTTATTAAAGATTTCGTCAGTGCTAGTTCTTACAGGTTTCTAGGTCTCTAGTTCTAATGAGTACATTGAGAATATTATCATTAGCACTGCCAAATAAGATAATACCATATTCTAATAGTGATTGGCAGAGAGCCACTGTATAGTGTGTGGAGAGTTCACATTCAGTAAGGTAGGTATTATGTATGTGTGTATGAACATACATAATGAGAATAATGATTCATATAAAATGGCAATATAAAAGCTTCGAATCTGGGGCGGTGTTTTCAAGTTCTCTTGACGAACTGCGAAAGAAAAGAAAACAAATTAAAATAAGGAACTCCAGCCCTTTTTATTTATTTAACAATTGAAACTTTTAACAAATATCAGTATCCTTTTTTTTCACAGTTTAAATTATTTCAAAAAGGTTTAATTTTTCAAAGCTCGCCAAAACGCTTCCAATCTATGGCCGGGTCTATTTGAGGTTATAATGACAAATGCTAAAATAGGATGAGCTTTACCGTACGTAATTTAATATTCTATTCATAGTAAATTATAACTAAACATAAGGAATAAAATTATGTACCTTTTGATAAACTTTAACTAGTACTTAATAATAAAATTATCATAATATCCAAATTGACAATTGGTTTGCCTATGAATATACTAATTAACTCATGAGATGATTTTTATTCACGTTTAAATAACGATTTTTAATTTCTACGTAATTATTTTTAATAAAACTTGTATATTCTGAATCGGCGTTTGCTGAACTATATGAATATTTTTTTGAGTCGTAAAAATTTTTTCCAGTTCCTAATTTTTTTTCTTTTTATGAAATTAAAATTAATAAATTCAGCAAGGAGAGGAGGTCTTGAAAATATAATAGTCCCTTGAAGGTTACCGTTATTGCTATAAATACTATTGCTATTGGCGTTACATCTGTGGTACTTACCTACCAGTTGCGTGCAGTCCATAAAGGTTGAAAAGCTGTGTCTACCCGAGGGCCGGCCTTGAGCCAAACGGTGCTGGCGCATGCAAAATTTTGTAGCTCCTAATCACCTCATGTCGCTGTGTTAGGTGTTAGATATTATCATTGCCTTGGCGCATTGGAAAAGCAGCGCCTGGAGCGGACTGTTCCAATTGCGCCTGCAGAGGGCTGTTCCAATTGCGCCTGCAGAGGACTGTTCCAATTGCGCCTGGAGCGGAGTGTTCCAATTGCGCCTGGAGCGGAGTGTTCCAATTGCGCCTGGAGCGGACTGTTCCAATTGCGCCTGTAGAGGACCGGCCCTGTCTACCCTGAGAAAAAAGAATAATAATTATACCAAAGTATACCAAAATAATCAAATAAAATTTACTTACGCGCTCGGGATTTGATCCCGCGACCTCCGGATTGGTAGCCAAGAATCGTAACCACACAACCGTGGAGGTCGTCAAGATGCCATGAAGTGCTCGTTTTTCCATTACGGAACAGTTTTTCTAAATGATTTTATTGCATTAGGTAGTGGCAAAATTAATTCTTCAAATTCTGATTGTTATAAAATGATATACGATATCAATTTTTTTGGGTACCTAATTTGAGGAAAACAGTCGGAAAATTTTGGCAAAAGCAGAGACAAATTAAACCTTATCGCAATCAGCGCAAGGAGTGCGTGTTGCTCTCGGATTTCTAGGTTATTTCAGAGAATGCATCACCTTAGTGATAACGCGAGGGCGTTCACTAGGCCCGGTGCGGCCCCGACAATAAACAAACACAATACACAATGACGCAACTTGCACTCGCTTCTTTGGCGCTGATTCCTCGTGCAGCACGGAATGCCGATGCAAAGTGGTCATTCGAGGTGTTTTGGCGAAAGTCATTACAAAATCACCTACCACACACCTACCTAGTATTACCTACACGTGCGAGCTATGATATATACTTCTCTGGATGGTGTTCCGGCCAAGCGAATTTACTTCGAGTTATGCGATTAAAATTGAAAGTTTTTTTCAATGATTTTTTTTGCGTATTGACTGCGTCCTTTTACTATACACAACAGTAACAAGAATACATTTTAGTATAAAAGTTAAATAGGATTATATAAATTACATATTTGCATGTCTCTTGAAATATTCAAGGTTTATGTTAAAGATATAAAGAGAGATATTATTTAGCAGCAGTATACCCAGTGTCATGCTGTGCTGAGCCAACACGTCTGTTTTTCCATGTGGTATGCACAGCAGATCGTGGTGCCATCCATGTCAGTAGTTGTTTGGTACAAATAACTTATAGCACTCCAGGTAGTATGGACCGTCGATCAAATTATGTATGCTTTTGCACGCCGTTACTCCTTTTGGTAGCGCGTCTCAAAGAGCAAATCTTTGTGATATTTTCATATTATTCTATAATCTATATTATTTCAGTAGATTTTTTCTGGGATGGGGCCCGTACAGGAGAAGCGTACTCTAGCTTGGACCTTATAATGCAGTTAAACATAGAGGTCATGGCTTTCGAGTTTAATAAATTGTTTGCTAAATCTTATTAGAAACCCTAATAGTTTATAACACGATGCAGACAACTGCAATAATTATATGGTCTGAGGACAATGAAAAGATAGAGACGGGATAATAAAAAAAATAAGATTAGTTGTTCATTTGTGAACCCACGAATCCACTAATAATTTCATCTTGAACATTTTTAAATAGTTGATTAGAAGTGTGTGTATAGCTGATTGGTTACCTGGTGAATGAAGGTACTAAAAATGACTCGAATCATTAAAGGTTGATTTATTAATTAATATACACTTTTCTATTTTTATTATAAAATATCTGTAAATTGGAACCGTCACAGTTAGTTAAATTGCTTCATTTAAATTAAATACAGGTTACAAAAAGACCTGCGAACCTGGAGCTTTTTGATCCCAAATAAGATAATGGATCGTGTTGCGGAAGGTTAATAATTTGAATCCATTGCAAATTTCCGATAAAGTCCTAAAACGAAAAAAATCGACCAAAAAATAGCAATATTTGAACTTTGGATAGATTCCAAAATTCTAAAATTTGGTATCAGTAGGTTTTGTTTCGTTCCCTATAGGCATCAAATTTGTATTAGCCTAAACCCAGAATGAAATACTGTACCAAAGCGATGTCAGGGAAGAAGTGTTTTTTTTTCTACTTTTATATTGTTCAGAAAAAAATTCCGATTGTCCGGAATCATTGTCGTAGTTCTTACATAAATATTTTTATTTTCTATCTTCCACTCTTTATAGCAAAGGCCAATCTTGCGTATTATATTCCAATGCATGTGAGTATTTCAGTTAGCACAAGATAAAAGTACATTATGAAGTATTATGCACGAGGAAACCAGATTTTAAGTGGACCAACTGAATGGCCCGAGGGTGTCGCCCAAAACATAGAATGTTCACTGTTTATATACCCATCAATAGAATGCCGTATATAAAAAAATCTTAATATGTTTTTATTAACTTCAAAATTTGAGTGAGTTATAACATAATTTTTTCGAATCTATAGGATGTTTGAGAATAATCAGTGGCGGCACGAGCATTTTTTCGATAGTGGGGGCCGATATTTTTTACGTTTACTGAAATCTTACTTTAAAAAAAAAAAAATTAAGACAAATATTCCCTGGTTGTGAATAAACTGACAATATTTGAAAATCTCCTACTACCATCACAGTAAGCGGAAGATGTTGCTTGTGTCGTGATAGAGGACTTAGGCTAGCCGAGGAATTAAACTCACGATGACTGAGTGAGACCCAGATGCGATGTTAACTCAGTTACTGACCGGTCAAACTAGACTATTATAACATTTCTCAAACAAAATATTTTTGGACAAGTCATGGACTTAATCAGATGCCTAAATACAATAAATGAATTTCTCCGTACGCATATATCGTCATTGCGCCGACAATATCCGCGAATATTATTACTTATAGTTAACATGGTAACATTAATTTAAAAACCATACATGGCGAGCAATCCATTAGCTACGAGGGGCAATTTATATGATTGCCCTTCAGCAGAAATTGAAAAAAATGAAAAAGTCTTTGTATATATATTTAGAAATAAACAGTTCCATTAAAAATTAAATTAACAAAATAATTAAAATGTATGAAATTCGAATGTATTTAGGTAATCACTCTAGTTAAGTAAGTAAAAACGTGATTTTATTTTGTCTAAAATGTGAGTCATAAAAATAATTACTTTGGTAACCTTTCAATTTGTTAAATTTATGTTTAATTTTTTTAACAATAAAAAGACACATGAAATTAAAATAAATATATAGTACACATAAAAAATAAAAAAAACGAAACAAACAATGTCGCATTTTAAGTAAATCAGTGCTGTCTATAATACGACTAACAATTTAAAAAATAAAAGTCGAGCCGGAAACTAGTCTTCTATTAGTCTAGTCAATGAAGTAAAAAAAGTCACCCAACGTTATAAATAATTCCCCCGAAGTTGGATTTTACACAGATGGTTATAGACATGTATTTTAACAAAAGCCCCGGTTTTACCCCCTGTGCTTCACCTCCACTCCCCATTGATTAATATTATATAATATAATTATCAAAACAAATGGTTTAATAGTCATCCCAATGCTAAGAATGACTACGGCACAGCACCACTAATTGTATTTTTTTATATGAATACCGGACAAGAGTCCCAAGTGCTCCCAACTATCTGGAGCCAGTGAGACTATGGCATTCCCGATTGGGGAATGTTGTGAGGCTGAAGGTATTGGGGAGGGGAAGGAGAATTCTGAATGGTGGTCTTTCACCGGGGCGATACTGAGAGTATCTTCCACTCTGGAACGTGCGGAAATATACTATATATTAGTTTTAAATTAATTAATTGTGAAACAGCACAAATTAATTGAATAAAATTTTCTTGCGCACGCCGGGATTTGAACCCGCGACCTTCGGATTCGTAGTCGAGAGCTTTACCCCTCAACCATGGAGGCCGTCAAATAAATAAATTTATGTATAAGATGGTACAATATACATTTATCCAAAAGCAATATTAATGAAACCAAACTTTGAAATATGAACAACTTAAAGAGAAAATTAACTCCCTGAACTTGGATAATGAAATATTGTACCCTTAATTTATAAATTACTATTTATTTTTATTTTTTATTATTATTCCAAAATGATCTTTTTGATTTACGTTTGTAGTTATTTAAGAAGTTTTTAATATTGTTTACATATCACCTATCATACATTGTTTTTTTATCATGTATCTAAATACTCCTCCCATAACCACGAGCTACTAGAGCTAAACTCATGGAGAGTAAAACAAGAAGAAAATAAAACCAAGTATTATGTTATATTTATGTTACAATTATGTTATATTTTTTGTAATAAATAAAAACATATTATACAAGCCTTTCGGAATACGCTAATATAGTCATATACAACTGAAAACCTTTTATGGGCCTCGCGGGCCTTTTCGTACGGGCCACTTGGCTTAATAAGATAACAAAAAGTTGAACTTAGGCTAAGTAAAAATTTTGCCTGCGGTGCTTTCTTTGTACGTACTATGACTAATGTTTTGCATGAGACCAAACGTTGTTTCTGAAAACATATTAGTAACAGAAGTGGATTTTGACTTTTTTAATATGTTTATCCTTAGCAATCGTTCGAATTTCCGGGTGCAAATATGTAACTGTTTTAATGTTTTGTCTGCCTTCAATATTTTGAATTCGCCACCCAAAATTACAAGCATTTAAAAAAAATGTTCTTTCATATTTCACGGTGATAAAATTTGAAGGCATTGATTTACAACATATAGAAAGGTATTCACATACCAAAAAAACAACACTAGCGACGCCACCGGCTGCAAAGTTAACCATGTTAAGTTGTAGGTACCCTACCCCCTAGGGCTCCGGCTATGTTGTGCAACACTGAACTAATAGCTCCTTAACCACTGTATAAAACAAGTTATTTTTTTCGGTTAGTTCCTAATTATTTACTCTAAAACAGTGATGCGCAATCTGCGGACCGTGAGCCATTTTCTGAGCCCCACTTGGCTTAATAACAATAAATAGCATTCATTTATTGGTTGACTTTGGCTTTAGAATAATTTTACATTCTGTCTGTGGCGCTTATTTGTGCATGTTATTTAATGGGTTCCATTTTAAAGGGGTACATGATGTTATTTTTGAGAATATAGAAGTAAGTTTTTAAATTTCTTATTTTATTGCAATCGTTCGGATTTCCGGGCGCTATGATGAAAATATTTGACGGTTTCCGTTCTATTTTACAAAATATGAAAGGGTATCACGGACAAAGTTGTCTGTCTTCAATACTTTGAATCAGTCGCCCAAAATTACAATTTTTTACATGATGTTTTAATATTTGGGGATGATAAAAACGAGAGCATTTTGTGATTTGACCTTAAATGAAAAAAAAAATATCTTGTGGTCTGTGTTTAATATATTAAAGGTTTCCATTTAAAAAAAAAAACACAATAAGATTTCACAACAGAGTATTTTTTGGAACATAATCTTTCCAAATGATAAAAATTAGCAACATTTTTATATATTTCACCTTGAACCGTGAAAAAATTTCACCTGCGGCACTTTCATTGTGAAGATTATAACTTGTATCCCTATTCCTTCAGCTGCCCTATTTGGGGATATCATAGTTCCACTAACTTGGAGAAAAATACACTTGGAAAATGGGCGGTAAAGCCAAATAAGTTTAGGAAGCTATGTAGTTCATTCGTTCGTTAGTTCCACCTTTTGCCGCCTGCAAAGTTAACATGTCAAGCTGTAGTGAGTTGATCGCTTGACTCCTAATAATTTGCATGTCGATATCCATGAGCGTAGAGTGACAGTCTGCGACCGATGTACGTGACTGAAATACGCGTGGCACTATTTCTAGCCAAGTATTGGCATGATGCATTGCCTTTTGCATGCTATTATATGTTTAGGAGTAAAAATCATAAAGAAGGCATCAATATTATGGCTGTGAAGGTACTTTAAGTTTTGCAAGATATTTAGTAAGTCAATATAGAGTAAAATAAAATAAATATACCCGGTGTAACGACAAACAAGTATTAGCTGCATACAATACTACAACATAGAGTAGATTAACATAACCAGATTCTAGTGAAATAACGTAATCTAAAGGTTGAAAGTATCTGTATTACTCAAAAACCCTTTTTATTTATTTGTATTACTCAATAGAGTATTTTAAAATATGAAGCCTAGAACAGTATAAAGCAATAATGTTTATCTGACGGTAGTTACTTGTAGGCCGTAACACACCATGGTTAGTATAATAATATAATAGGATAATCCATTATTATATCTCTGTATTTTGACTTTGGTTTATATGTGTACATTCCTGAAGAAGGTTGAGTCCAACCGAAACCGGTCGAATGCACAAATATATATAAATAAATAAACTTATGTGACTTAAAACAACAACATTTTTCATTTAAATTATAATGTCAAGTCACAAAGTGATTGCTTCCTTCGATAAAACATAATAACAGATATACTATGTAGTATTTCTATTATTTTACAATTATATTAGGTTAGGTTAGTTAGTATAAAGCGCACTTGAGGTGAACCTTCACAAAACTGCGCTAAAGAAATTTACTCTTATTATTATTATTATAAGCGTTTATTACTTAATCTGTATTGCGCTAGTTAGTATTGTTGATGTTATAATTATTACAGGAATAAGCAAATAAACTATGGTTAAGATTGTAGTTAAGGCTTATGGAATGGCTGGAATGGGCTATATAATACCAGAGGGTAGGACATCAAAGGCGGAGTGAGGAACTCTAGTTGAAACGTCGATCGAGGAAGGGGTGGACTGATTTCGTGGAAAAAGACTGGAGGCGAGGAGACGAGGAGCGTCAGTGAACTATTGGGGATTAGGAGCTAGTTAAGAACACTTGTGGAAGAGGCTAATTCAAACCCTCAGATGTATTGCTATGATGAAGAATGAAGAGCAAGAATGGAAATAAAAAAAAGTACCTACCTATGTCAAATTATTGAAAATTTGCAAAATGTTGTCTCATTTCAGACTTTGAAACAGAGGATCCCAAAGTAAAGCTGTTTGAAATCTAACTTTCAAAAATACTATTAATGTGTTAAAAGAAACAGGTAAAATTAAATAAAACAGTGTTCGTTATGAATAAGTAATTATAAAAATAAATATTTTATTAAAAACAAAAATCATTTTTAGTAATTAAAACACAACACATGTCAAAAAATGAGTATGAAAATGTACTCAAAATATAATACAATATTTATCAAAGACAATATAAAATTTCTATTTGATTATTTTATAAAAAATTTCGAAGATTATATTAAAAACAATATTTTAATAAATTAACTCGCAGCAATTTGCATAATTTCATCAAACAGGGAATCTTGTAGGTAATATAAAAATAATAAAGAAACTAGGAAGTAATCTTTAGAAATATTTATGTTGATTTTAGCAAATTCTATTATACATATAGTCACATTAGATTTGCTAATTAGTACATAAGTATAAATAATTTAAAAAAAGATTAAGTGCTGAAATACCAACAATAAAATAGATTTGATTGAATATATAATATTCAGAATATTGATTAAAATCAAGAACAACTGCATTATGTATCTATCAACTATTATAACTATCCACAACTTTGAAATACACTATCAACTTGTATCTTCTACATACGTCTTTATTAAGTGACTTTATAGATCAGGAATGTAAATTAACAAAATAAAATTTGTATGTCAATCGCATGTTTTGCGATTTGGTGGGGCGCCATGCAAAATCTGTCTGTGATTGTGCAAATCCTATGCAATTTGCGTGGGGCAGTTAGTCGGGCTGGAAATCCGACTGCGCCAAAATTCAAGCAAGTGCTGCGCCGTGAGTATCATCATTCACATCTCAAAGTGAATGTGGAAATCTCGTTCCAAATATACGTCAGTCGCTCGCGTGTTCTCGGAGACCTGTCCATCGTTT
Organism: Halesus radiatus; assembly: GCA_022606495.2. Classification (NCBI taxonomy): domain Eukaryota; kingdom Metazoa; phylum Arthropoda; class Insecta; order Trichoptera; family Limnephilidae; genus Halesus; species Halesus radiatus. Next base: position 126,513 of record JAHDVE020010043.1, on the reverse strand, counting down.
ATTTATTTCGCATTGCATTTACATACGAAATATAATTTGTAAATGAAAACAGCAGACTAAAAGTAAGGGAAGAAATGACCATTTTGTTCCAATGAGCAGCACAGCGATTCATTCAAGTATTCTCATACCTCGTAGAGAAAATATATAATAAAATCCCTTCATATCTGAAACTGTGTGAATTGGCATCCTTCTGCCTAAAACTAGCTAAATGGCTAATAGATTTAGGAAGGACAGTTTCAGAAAATTTTGAATGTCATCTGATAATTTATTAGGAGTTCCTTTTCGGGTTCATTTCTTTATCACCTATTTTTATTCCTGTTTTTCACCTTTTGGTTTATTTTTCTAAATATAAATACAGACAGCTGCTGCTGTGAAAAAAAAACCTTTGAATTCATTTACCACTAGAACCACGACAACCTCACTGCAAAATCACTGTGGCGTGTTTGGTGTGGTGTGGCCGTGAAGAGACATGTAAAACACAATACGATTCATATGGTGCCGCTCCATTGGAGTGCCATTAAACTGAGTGGTCGTGAATGGGGGCATCTAAACAAATATGTTTGATGAATATCAATAAATCTTTTAAACCGATTCATCTAAAGAATCAATATCCAGCCATGATGGGAAGAAGGCTCAGATACCCGGGGAGCCAAGTTGTGGAAACAGCAGACATCGTCAAACACCCAATGTCAATCCTGGCGAAGTAATAAAAGGGACTGGGCTACTGTCAAAGGAACAAGGTGAAATGTGGAAGACAGTCCAATGGGTATATGATGTGTACATATGGGAATTATGTAGAATAGATAGTCAACCATTTTCTGATTTGAAAACATTTTGAGTAAGGTGTGGCACACGAATTGTACCTTTAGAAATGAAGCATTAAATTTTGGTTCTATTTTAAAGGATTTATGCTAAAAAAATTATAAAACTAAATATGAAACACGTTTGAATGCTTCTAACTCGATAACAGATCATTCATTAATGGACATGATCAGAAAGACTCAAAAGCATCCTTTAAATTATTAGATGATTTTAAAAAGAATTTATGACCAAGGGAAAAACAACTCAATACATGTACATATTTAATAAACCAGTACTAACATTTGAACCAAAAAAGGTTTCACAAAAATGGCCTCCAAACAAAGAGATAATGCTATACACAAATGAGTGAATTAGAAGTACAAGGTTGCCAACATTACCATCACAATCTACAACCTAACTTAGGACTATGCTGAACACCAGAAGGTGGCTCATGAAGAATGAGAAAGAAACCAACATTAGGAACTACTAATGAAGCGAGCAACACAAATAAAATTGACAAAAATCATTAAAAATACCGATAAAATACAATATGAATTTAATCAGTTCTTCTGTAACCTTGTTGATGTCTTAATGCCAAGGAATCATTTACTGGTGCACTTTTACGTCGTTCATATTCTTTTACACACGGGCATTTACATTTTTTTCCATTTTTCTTAGCTCTTTTTTCAGTGACGATCATGCTTTCTGTAATGGGAAATTTTATATAGACTTCAGGTATCTTTAAAATATATTTAGGAACGTCTGATTTCACTATGTTACCCTGGCCGTTGGATTTTGACTCTCTTTGTCCGTTATTTTCTGAAGTTCTTTGTTTTGGTCTTCTTTCTGCATCGTCACCGGAGAACTCGGTGTAATCATGATAATTTTTTGGTTGAGAGTGCCGTTGATTCGAGGTGTCCCTAGTTTTTCTTCTGGGTCTTCTTTCCGCATCATCATCAGAATGCTCTCTGTGATCATGCTTTTTATTTGAGTAGTTTTCTGGTGATCGTTGCCTTCTTGAGGAATAGTTCTCCTGAGATTGTCGACGTTTTGAGGTATAATTCTCGGGAGCTTCATGATATCTCGAGTTGTTGTTCTCTACATCTTTTTGATTCTTTGGGTTATAGTTGTCTTGGGATTGCGGACGTTGTTTCATATGACAAGGACAGTTTGGACAGCAGAAATATACATCTTTACGATTGTTATTATCCATATCTTTATGATTGGTACGAGGACCGGTATCACTATTATTTATCTCTTCTGATTCAGTTACGGGACTAGATTGGTGAATTTTGGGAGGTTTACGTTTTATTTTATGTTGGGTTGTTTCACCGATAGGGAAAGTGCAGTAGCAGTGGCATTTGCTGGAATTATTAGTGCATACACGTTCCGGAAACATTCTTTGATTGACCTCGTATCTGTGGATATTTTTCGGTTTTTCTTTATCACGTGGTATCCTTGCCTCTATAGAGTGACACTCAAAATAATGTTTATCTCTGAATTTTCTCAATGTTTCAATATCTTTAGGAGTCATGCTATTGAAGTCCCTAGATTTGGGTTGGTCATGTTTAGAAACTAAAGGATCTATAACATCTTGCCGAGGATATTCCTTTGAATATTCTTTAGGATAATCATCTTCCTGTTTGTCTGCTCTCCTGGAAAAATTATTTCGTGTTTTAGGATCGTCAAATCTCTCATTTGAGTGGTCCACTAGATTCATATCATCGAGGCAATAGCACTTTTTGACGTAAGGATGTTTTGGTTCTTTGCTGGGACCTTCATTATCATTAGGATTGTTGTTGTATCTCTTATCAGAAACAAGGAGTTTTTTAATCCTAGTTTTGACAGGAACTTCCAAACAAATACAACGGTAAGGATCCCTTTTCATCATGTCTTCTGACCGAAAGACAGTGAAATGGTTATTCCACGGAGGCTTAGATTTCTTATGACTACTTTGATTTTGAATCTGAGAAGATTGTGACATCAATTGAGTAAATGAATCTTGAACAGAGGATTAATGCATTCTTTAAAATAAAAAAAGGTAGAATGCTTAGTGACAACAAGATTTTAAAAACGCGTTTTTAGTGGCTGACTAAAAAAAAATATGATACCTTTTACGAAAAATGAAGTCATCTAAAGCATTAAGCGCGACTGTTAAATGTTTACTGGCATCATCCAAAAAATACCTGTTAATTTTCCGCAGTTTGAAAAGCTCGATATCAAACGGCTTCATTTATTTACTTCAGTGACAGTTGCTGTCAACAGAGATGAAAATTGATTCTTTAAAGCAGCTTGCTGCCTTACCGACAATACCGAACAATTCAGTCGGTAAATTATTATCGGTAAAGCAGACAGCACTAATTATGAAAAACATGCTGTTTTACCGACCAACTCAGTAGGCAAATTATTAAATCGGTAAAGCAAAGATAATGAATTAGAACATTAAAGAATTGATCGTTAGAGGGCCAGTTTAGTGGCACCCCCGAGAGTAGCCACGGTAGAATCAGTAACTACAAACGCACATAAAATTTATTCTTATTTTATTCCAAATCAACTGCATTTACTCATTTCGCCGCGGTCAGTATACGTCAAAGGTTAATATTTTATTTATTTATTTGTATGGATCTAAGAGCATTATTCTTTAAAAAATGTGAGTTTTTCTAAGTGGAAATTAATTATATTTGTTTTATTGATAATTTGTAGTTCTCTTGGAATAAGAAAATATCTACAATAAACAATGAACCGAGTCATTTTCCGGCAACATAAAATTTCTGAAAACTGTTAGTATTCATACCAATAGATGGCATTAAAAAAGTATGGAAAATAGTTACATAAAATAAATAATTATAAATACTAAAAAAACACACCGAAAAATTCTAACTTCGGACTCGATTAATTCGAAAACGAAAGCTCAAATGAAAAAGTGCTGTTACTCCAAATGTGACGTAGATTCTGACACTATGCTATACTCGTATACCTGTACTAATTTATGCATCGTAGTTTACTGTTTTAAATTCAAAATAGTACTGCTGGAAAAAATATGTGATTCTGCGACATTTTAAATTTTCCCGTAGCTAGTGGAATGGCATCCAAAATTGATTAAACAATACTATAACTCAATTTTATTTATTAGCCTTTGTACGAATTTGATAACAAATTTCAAAATAAAACTTTTATGGATGTTCAAACGTCAATAAGGATCATTTTTCTGCTATCTAAAATGAAACATTAAAAAAACAGCAACTATTTAAAAAAAAACTACGAATGTCTATGAAATCAATACTAAATTGAAAAAAAACCGTCATGCAAGTGACTAATTATAACTACTGTTTTTCCTTCTGTCAAATCACGCCTCACGCATATCTATCCCAATCCATGCAGATCATTTTAAGTGTCAATTAAAGACGAGATGCGAATAATACTGCATTGTTTGCTGCTCGCCTTCACCGTCCAACAATGGTTTCACTTATTGGGCCACTTTACTGAGGTCAGTATGGCGGTCCAACCTTAAAGCGACTGCCGATATAAGCGTGTTTCGAATAGCAATGGACAGCCAGGTGATCCAAACCATTCGACTAACGGAGAAACCGGTTCGCGGTCTTTATGTTAAATATTAATGGTAAGAATTGAACCGCATTATTTCCTCCTTGCGAGTATACTGAGAGACAGATTTTTTGCAAGACGTAAACAGTTTTTTTTTTAAACTAAGAATTTTGAAATTTATATTAATATTGGATAACATTAATGGGGACATAAGAATTTTTTGCACATTTTGAAGTAAGCTAACGACAGCTGTGCAGCCTATTTTAAGTGACATCAAATGTCTGTATCAAAATTAATCTTAAAATCGGTTTGTCTGAAATTGCACCCTGAAACATGCACAGGTGTTTCCCTATTGTAAGAAATACTTTTTTTTTGTCAAAGTGCTATAAATAATGCTGTCTATTTTACCACAGATTTGTTACCCAATACAGTTTAGATTTTTGTTTTCCGAAAAGCTACTAAAGTGTCAATGTTTAGCTGACGTTAATTTATTTTAAAAAAATAGCCTTACGCAAACCAGTGGCGTGCAATCCGTAAAGACTGAAAAGCTGTACGTACCCCGAGAAAAAACGAGCTTAAAAAACTAATTTAAAATTTACACAAAAATTCTGATCAAAACGTATTGTACGCTCATTTATTCAGTTGGCCACAACAATTAGCAGAAGATGATAAAGAAATGGCAATTTTTAATTCTTACTCAAATTTGAAAAACTACACACAGGCTATCTTTGGTCATGTTGTATTGAGGTGTTATATTAAAAAGCACTTGTAAATGTAAAGTAGATTTATTGACCATTGCGGTTGACACCGGGTTGACACCGGGTTGACACCGGGTTGACAAGTGGTTCCTCTAACATTTTTTTTTTCATTTCCTAGTTTCTTATTGGTCATGAAGTGACGAAACATTTAAAGTTACTGTCTCTAAATTTACAGGTTCTTTATACAAATAGAACGGCGTCTTTGCGCCTCACACTTTTCACCGCATGATGGTGACTCCCAGTGGTTATGTCCCATAGACAAACCTATAGAAGTGATTCATAGAGTATATTATACCAACAGGTCATAGAGCAATATACACCACTGACGTATACCTATCTATGGCCGAGCAAAAATTACGCTCTATTGCGTTGGGAAATTTTAACGTAATTTGATTCGTGATATGGGCCATTTGTTCTTCAGCTACAAGTTAACCGTCCTATGCTTATGAACGTACGTGATACGCAAACTTTGATTTTACCAGTCTGCGCTGTCCCGTATCACGTACGCGCTTGAGAAAAAGTAATATACAGGCGGACCTCGACTTTCGCACACTATTGGTTCCTGAAAATGTGTGCGAAAGTTAAATGTTCGAAAGAAGAGGGATGTAAAAAAAACACCAAAAATGGTACTTTAAAATTTTTATTTATCAAAAATTACTAACTAAGTACATATTAAATACAAATTATATTCTCTTAATAAACTTGTCAAGCGATGGTAGTATTTTACTACTTTTTTCTTTTCTTCATAGAGAGTTCTGTAACATGCAGTACTATTATGGATCGCCCTACGCACTTGAGATATGCGTTCTCCATTGGGATCAAATTCTTCCATAATATTCAAAAATGTCTCGAGATGCGTTAAAGCTTCGTTCATGTTTTTTATTGTTAAGGTCTTGATGATTTCTTCTGGTTCTTTTTCCTCACTTTCAATTTGTATAATATTTTCGTTCTCTTGTCGGTCATCTACATTGAATATTTGAATGAGGTATATTCTCCATCTTTAATAATTTTGGACAATGACGAAATAAAGTCTTTTGAATCATCTTCATCCGCATCAGTTGATTCTCCAGTGAATTTAATATTGTGTAAAGAGTACCTTCTTTTAAAATTTGAAAACCAACCGTTACTTGCGTGAGACACTGTGTTAGAATCTTCGTTTAGTCTAGCCTTCCAATCTTTATGCAAACTAAGAGCCTTAGCTTGAATCATTGAAAGTAATCAGAGGGATGTTTTTTGATTTTGATTACTTATCCATTAACACAAAGATTTATCCGTTTCATCCATCACTATGCCATGCCTTTTGGAAACAATTTTTGATGATATATTTCCAATTTTTTTTGACATATTCCTTAGTTTTATCTTTATTATTTAATATCGAACATATTGTAGACCTGTTTATATCATACGAACGGTCGATTGAAGCATAAGACTCTACATTTTCACATCGTTTTATTATATCCATCTTCGATTCGATTGTATGAAGTTAATGGGTTCTTGATTTTTTTTTAGCCATATCTACTTCGCAGTTTCTTCGTTTCTCACTCATGTTAAAACGGGTACGAAATATTTGAAACAAAACTCAGAGAAAAATGCGAACAGTACGTGCGCTGACCCAAGACTAAACCTGTCGAGATCAGACGGGAGTGTGTAGAAATTAGTACATACAAACGCATGCGTTCGGACTCGCTCGCGCTCGTATGTTAATGCATATGTCCGAACAGAACGTAATACTTTTCACAGTACGGACCTGATTCATATGCATTTCATAGTGCGACAGGGAAACAACTGCACGGAAACAAAACGTTTTTGCATTATCGCCAAAAAAAAAAAACGATTTTAGTAGGTACCCTACTCGTGTTTTCCACTTTGAAAACATTCTACCCAAAAAAACCTTCTTCTTTTGAATATGCAATCTGTGGCTAACCAGAGTGTTTTATATCTATAACCTAAATAAAACATGGCGGGTTCAATGTTTTTCATACTAATTTTAAAACGTTATAGCAACAGTTTTACATATTGGATTTCATTCAAACTACTCTCTAAACCTTCCCGGCACTAACAACAACAAACTGCGGTCAAGTAATTTTCGAGAAAATCGAGGGAAAACAAACAACAAATATGCACTGATTTTTATATATGTAGAAGATTATTTATGAACTGGTTCATTGATTCAATATAGATATATATTTCAAGGCGCGTTTTACATTTAATAATTAAACGCCTCTTACTCCAACCGAATGCAGATATATTATGTTTCGTCCTTTGTTTATGCAAATTTTCCGATGCTAGCAGTTAGCAACTATTTAATAGTTAATAATTGTACATTAGAGAGGGACTTAAGTGCCAAAATCTCTATAGAATACAGTCGTCGACGTGGAATTACGCTGTAATTAAATGCAAATCTTCTCGCCTCGATTCGAAGACTAGAGTTCGCAATATGCATGTTCTCATGTCGGTAGCTTTATCGGCAGAGATAACTAGAGGATAATTAATAATTAAAATACAATTATTATATTATTCCCATCGGCGCAGTATCCCTAAGATATTTATTCAAACAAAAAATTTCAAATATCGAATTCATTTTTGTAGAATTACTGAAACGTGTATTATGTACCTACTGTATTTGAAGTGTAAAAGCTGCATGCCAAATCATAAACAGTGGAACATTTGACAGTGGAAACAATTCAAAGAATATTTTAATTTTTGCTCGATGCATTATTGATTACCCCTGTATTCCATAGTCAGGTGGAGTTCCATAAACAGTGGTTCAAAATGTTCCTAGGCACTGCAGGAAGGATTAAGTTCATTTAGTTTATTGCAGAACACCTGGCAAGAAGTCCACTCGCGAATATTACGTAATAATAATAACGTTTGTTTGTTTATTTTAATAATATGAAGTGTTAATAATTTAATCCGTGAATATTTTCTGAATGTTTGACAAATAACTGTTTTATATGTATTAATATTATCAGTGTTGTCGCTCTGCGGGTGTTCGGAAATCCGTTGTTATTTTGTTTATCGGAAATACGTCTTTACAAATTACTTAGCGTTCACTTGCCAGCAACGTGTCTTTCGAATTTTTTGTATTTTTTTGAGAAAAGATAAGTCCATTAATAGTGTGTTTTTATGTCACAATAGGGATCTGAATTTTTAAGATTAAAAAAAAATACGCCAAAAGAACTAAGTATTATAAAAAAATGCACAGCCAAAATGAGAATTATTTTTGATTAAATATATCTAAAAAAATAATCATAAAGAATGCCACTTTATTTTTAATACACATAAGAATAAAATGTGTTTTTAAAAAGAAAATTTTTTGAGTTTGAAATTTTCTTACAGATTTTTTGTATTCTTTTAAAACGGCCAAATTTGAAGCAATTTGGTGGCAGGCGCTTGCGCAGTGCTGTATGTATCTAAATCAGTTGTTACTTTATCTGTCGTAGTTAGTGGCGTGGGTTCGGATGAGTCCCGAACTTGTCTTATCAATAATAGAGCTTTCACAACAAGTATTTTGGTTACGTAAAAAAACAATTACGACGATTTTATAATTTTATTTAAATTTTGTAAAACACTCCAGAAAAGTATGCCTATACGCAAAACTGGTTATCATTGGTAAATATATAATACATATCATTAATACGTAGTTAGTGGAGTTCTCTGAAATACTTTGTTGCGATATGCTTCCTCGTTTTATCCTAAAATAAGTATAATAAATTAAAAAAAAAATCTTAGAAATATTAATAATTGAATCAGTAATAATATTACGAGAGTATTTCAATAAATAGTTGTCGGAATAGGACGTCTCCCAAGCAACTCAGTCAATTAACAAGGATATCAAATCCCCACAATATGCAAAGTTTCCTCCCCTACAAAACAATATTACTTAGGGGCGTATGAATAATACATTCCTCCAAGAGATAATAAAACAATTTTCCCTTTCCACCCTTCTGAATTATAACCGATTTTATTTATGTATTCTATAAATTAGAACTCCTTGCGATGTTTCACATTAAATTTATGATTTATGAGCACTTGTTTGTGTAAAACAATTATTATGTTTCTTAAAATCTAACGTAAAACGAGTGGTATAATGTATTCAATAAATTAGCTGTCAATCTTTATTTTGTTTTTAAAAAACTTCGAACATTTTTTATGCTTTTGCTGATTAATTGATAAAGGATTTTTAACCAAGACCACCTTTGTCTCTTCAAGTTTCAACAGTTTTTTTAAATTGTTCTACTGTTTTAAAGTTAAAAAAATAACAATTAAGTGATTTGTGAGTATTTAGGGGCGCGACTCAATTTCCGTTATAGCGGGTTTCCTACAAAATATTACAGTTTTTATTTATTTAAATGGTATTAAATAATATTTTGATCGTTGCAGAAAATTATATATTAGATATATATATATATGTATGATTATTTAAATTAAAACGTTAATTTTTAGTAGCTAATTCATTTTTAGTGACTTTAATTTTAATAATTTTTTATTTTATATTTTCACAATGCGCAAACACTTTGTGGATTGAAACGAGGAATTAAATGAAAGGACACTTTGTTTGAATCCAATTTTTGTAAATACGTCGACTGGTTTCCATTCGACTGAATCATCTTCAGGACTTAAAATATACTGTATATATAATAAAATAAAAAAACAGCTTAAAATATACTGTATACATAAAAAAATAAAAAATAAAAACAGCTTAAAAAATACTGTATATATAATAAAATAAAATAAGAAAACAGCTTAAAATATACGAATAAAGTATATTTTAAGTCGAAGACTATTTAGTCGAATCGAAACTAATTGAGGTATTTATACAAAAATGAAAGTGGATTTTCTTTTAATTTAATTGTTTATTTTCACATTACGTACGTACACTTTCATGAGTAACAACAAAAAAAAACGAATTGTTGAAGATTGAGATCCCAATAAGGATCTCCAGTGAAAAATATTATGGCTTAAAACTATTTATTCAATAAACGCTGATTCTGAATATTTGTATATGGATTAATTTTATTATACATGATCACACGCAGAAATTATAAATTGTTATTTAAAGGTGAATAAAAAACCACCCTATCAAAACGCCTTGTTTCGTTGGTACCATTGGAACGGTGTCACGCGGTTGTTCGCGCTTAAATTCTTTCTGTGCACATTTATTCCGTGTAACCGTATGACGCTTGTGTGAGGTCATGCGATCACCGCTATTTCCTGCTCGGATTCCGGTCGTTTTGGTGGACTTAAAACTTTGAAAATTAATTTGACTCTGAAAACAAACTTAAAAAAAACTGGTGTTTAAGTTGGAAGGTTAGAATTGCAAAAAAATAAAAAAATAAAAGTGGACTGAAATTCCTTATTGAGACCCAAAAACACGGAACTAATTAAGTAAGATTTTTCTTTTCTTATAACTACATTACACGTCTTACGTAAACAATGAAATATTACGATGGGGCTTATATATATAGGCATCAATATATAGTAATAGTATATATATATATATATATATATATATAGGCATCAATATATAATAATATTATATAGGCATCAATAAGTTATTCCAAAATAAATAAAAAAACACGTTGCTGGCAACCTAACGCATTTTTCTGAAGACTTGTACAGGTTTACGAAAATTTACAATACTGAATTCCAAAAAACCCTTGGAAATCAAACCCAAAACACATTGATTCATCATTTTTTGATACAACATGTGTAATACAAATATATAAAAATTCAGCATTTAATTTGAGAGGCTCATTTAAAAATAGAACACCAGTGTTTTTATAATGAAGTAATGCAGATTATTTGAAGAGACCTAAAATATGAGGGCGGGTTGATTCAAAGAATTTGAAGGATTCATCAAAATTTCACAGTTAATTTTAAAGTTCTGCGAAAGTTCTGTTATTATTACATTATTAGCCAGTTGTTTCACAGTTCTTTAATAAAACTTTCACAGTACTTAATTTAACTTAACTTCGAAATATAGACCAATTCTGCAAATTCTGTGAAAAAACCCACCCTAAATATTTGTGAAAAATTTATTTATTTTGATATTCCGCATTAATTTCGCCTACACAATCTAATTATTTTTTTTTTATATTGCTGCTATTCATTCTGCGCGTAAACAGACCTATACATTAGCGATGGGCGAAGCGGCTCGGTTTAGTGAGCCGGATCACTAAATGAGCTCTCTGAAAAGACAATCCACATGAAAACTGGACGAAAAAAATATCGTGTAAGAGCGTCTTAAGGACGTCATTAGGAGGGCCAAGGGAGCGAGGGAGAGGGCATGGTGCGGGGGGACGCGAACCGTCGTTCAATCGAGCTGGATCAGCGAACCTGAAGTGAGTGATCCGGATCAGTGATCCGGATCATCGAGCCGATTCGCCCACCACTAGTATAAATAGAAATGAAATTTACAATTTACAATTCATTTTGAATTAATTACTTATATCAATATGTCACATTGTTACACGTGCCATGATATACTTCTCGTTGTTAATAACTCATATCAATGAAGAGTAGTGGCCCATGTTGAATGATAAATTCAATATACTTCCGGTATTTCAAAGCTCTTTAAAAAAATAAAACTTAAATTAAAAAATATATATATACGTTAATATTTAATAATAATTTGATCGCATTTCAAAAATATTATTAACACAACTTTGGTGCTTTCAGTGAAATCCAGTTTAATAAACATTTTAAAAATATCAGTGAAGATGTCTTCGACAGGAAAAAAGAGCAGTGGATTTTTAATATTTAATTTGTTTGTCCTGTTTCAGTTTTTTTTGGTAAGTTGAATTGGAAATATTTATTATACTTAGTAACTACTTACAGCACTTGTGAAAAAAGATACTTTGTATAATTTCGTTTCCTCTCTAACCAGGTTCACTAGTGACCATTGGTTATATACGATAAATTAATAAATGTTGATTTTAGGTCGTAGCTCAAAAATTCAATTTTCGTCTTTATATTCCAACATTCTTATACATACATATTATATTTTGCTAAATCAAAATTGCCATATTGCTTTTTTCACATTATTCAAAATGGAGTTGAAATTTTCTCCTACCGAAATCTAAAGCTGAGCTACATAGACAGTTATTAACAAAATTACTTTTGAGTTAAAAATTAAGCATTTTTCATAATTTTTATAACCTTTAGCATAGCCATGAATGTAATCTCTTTTATAAAATAATCTTAGGTCCTGAAAATATATTTTCAGGTGTTGCAAAGCGCTACCTCATCACCCTTATTTTTCTACAACCCCTTTGCTGCCCCCAAGCTCGCCGATGGAGAGTCAGAAAATGTCAGCATTTACACAACTACCACTCAGCCTAGTTCCGATGGAAGAGTAGTCACACAGCCTCCCACCGTGTACCAGCAAATAGCCAAAAACGTCTTGCAAAGAATTGCTTCACCAATTGTCAGTCATTTTCTCCTCGTTACAGCAACAGACAAATCAGCTAGAATAATTTCGACAACTCCAAGACCAACAGAAAGCAGTAACCAGCTAGAAATAGTAGAAGACGGTGCAACGGAATCAGGTGAAAGCTCAAATTCAACAGAAGTCATAGACGTAATTGAAGGAACGGAAGACAGAGAAGACATAAATCCCATTTACACCAGGTCTAACCCAAGCTTTAATAGAACAGCGAGGAGAAATGATCGACCAGAAAGACTAACGTTATATCCAGGATTGAATCCAGTCAAAGAAGAATTAATCGAAGCAAGTGAAGTAAAAAAAGAAGAAAACCAAGCAAGTGAAGTCAAAGATTTAAACATGATAACAGGAGACTTTTTTGATACCATTTCAGACTTACCAGACGATGATAATGAAGTAGAAACAGACAGGGAACAAGTAGACCCTGATTTGATCAAACTAATTACAACAGAAGAAACTAAACATTCTAGTGAAATGACTACAGAAGACACCGATGAAGATGATTTCGATTTCCCGATGACAACGAGCAGGCCAAGCTTCAAAAAGAACTTCTCTGAAAGTGGTGTTATTTATGTTTTAGAACTTGTCGGGTCGCTTTACTCTCTTTTGATGGGTATTTTCCAGGCTTTATTCAACAGGAACACCATGGCAGACATGACACCTTGAATATTTCCTCTTCTCCTTGTAAAGGCTACAAATCATCATTAATTCGCCATTGGGAGTTTAATAACTTGGCCTCTGATGAGATCAATGGGTGATTATTATGCCATTGACGCATTGCGTCTGTTGTAATATCGAATGAAGGACATGCCCAGTGTTGAATTGGTAATACCATTAGACTTAGTATGTCAGTATAAGGACTCGGTTATTACTCGTGCGTTCCTTTATGGACCTCTCACGGTTTATTTATTATTTATGTACATAAGATAAGTAATTTAATAAACTTCGTTGTATCTTTTAATATTTATTGTATACTATTCGAACACTGCGAAAACTATTAAAAATTGTTTAGTACGAAATGGTGTATCTTTCCATTTCCTGAATTTAAAGTGTATTTGTTGTTAAACCAGACAACGATAATTCGACGTACTCCGTGGTATGCTTCTTACCTCTGGACCAAGAGGTCACAGGTACAGAACCCGATGTGAGCACATACATTATTTAAGAGTTGTTGCTTAGTCTCATGACAAGTTTTTTTGCAACGAATGTTAAAATGTGTTAAAATAAACATTAATTATAATAATAATATCTTCTTCTCTTAAAGTAAAATAACTTTATAGCATCATTTTCAATTAAATGATTAGGAGTTATTAAAAATTATTTATACTTTGTATCTTGATGAGGGAACTATATATTTCGAAACATGTTGATATTGATTTAAATAGTGGTTTATAGAAAATAACTATTAATCCTTTAAAATATTTTTTTTGAGAAGTTCTCAACTTATTAACAATTTATCATGACCATTACATTAAAAAAATATAAATGTAAATCAAATTTAATAATGTTATTATTAAGTTCTGCAAGCATTTTAGTTGTTTGTTATTTTGATAGCTGTTTCGGTGTTCAAAGCCATTTTCAAACCGTGATTAGACCACGTTGAGATGACTTATTTGTATATTTCTATTTACTCTCACCCAATTTTAATTTTCACGCTGCCTAAAATGATTTAAGCCGATTTACCGAGAAAATAATTGTGATAATAGATTCTCTATTCTGTGAGGTACTTACAGTTGAATTTTTTTTCCCCGCAATGAATGTCAATGTTTTCTTAATTGTGACATGAATGCTATTTAACCCCCCCGAGTCTTTTTGGGAGATATTTCTCCCAGAAAACAAATAGCCGTAGAGTCTTTTGGGGAGATATTTCTCCCAGCCCGAAACGGACTCATAAAAGTCATGTCATCTCATTTTGTACTATAGTGTATGTGATTAAAACTGTGTTAGAAAGAGAAAAAAAACATGATTTTTAATTGCGATTTAAAAGTTTACCATGCACAAATAAGAAAAATTATCATATTACCAAAAAGACTCCAGGGGTTATATATGTTTCATGGTTTAGGTCTTGTGAATATACTGAGAAGTAAGGAATAAATAATTTTCCTTGCTTTATTAACTAATGTTATATTAGGATCATTCGCTCGATTATTAATTTCTATTTGTTCAATTAAATTTAATCTAAGACCCTTTGAAAATTTGATATTCACTAAATTTAATAAATGTATAAATGAAGCTCTATCAATTAAACACATACATAATTATTGCCTGTTATTGTAACACTAAAGTATATTATTATGGATAATTTCCATTGGCTGTATCATACTTTATTAACTTTCATTTCAAACCCAATTTGTGTTTTTTTCCGGACATTAAACTTATTACTACCCTTTGAAGGGATAATTTTGATCACCATCGACTGTATAAGTGGTATGAAATGGGTTAAACCAGGGGTCGGCAACCTTCGGCTCGCGAGCCACATGCCGCTCTTTGGATGTGAAGCTGCGGCTCTTTAGTTCCATACGCAATGCTATTTATTGTTGGCAAGAAAAAAAATTGTGGCTCTTTAAAAACTTTAAAATTTTGTAAATTGTAATTTTGGACTCTTCCGACTCAAAAGGTTGCCGACCCCCGGGTTAAACCAATGAAGTTTAGGACATGATTAGCAGTGGCGTGCAGTCCATGAAAGCTGAAAAACTGTGCATGTCCTAATAAAACGAACCAAAACGATAAATAAAAAATATATATTCTGATCAAAATGAATTTGGTAAGGAACTTGTAAGATCAATTATTCAGTTGATCACAACAATCAGCGAACGATAATAAGATGTTTATTTTCAAATATTGAAGGTACAATTCGCACCCGAACTCGAAAAACTCCACACAGCCTATTGGTAATTAGTGACCAGAACTGAATAGTCAGGTACGTCCCAACCCCTTCTAAATCACCTCTCCTTCTCCCCCCCCAACTAACAGTATACCCAAAAAGGGGTTGCCATTGTTCCACTGGCTCCAAAAGCTTATAATGTAATTTCACTATTGTAAATTGCCATGTCAACACAGGCGTTTCACACCTAGTGAGATGGGCGATACGTTAGCCAATAACAAATGTTTTTATGATATATATCGACCCCTCCTACGTAAAGTATCGTAACTTCAAAATCGGAACTTTACAGGAGAGTAGTTTAAAGAGACAGAAACATGGTGTAAGTGACGTAATTGACAATGAAGGTCCAACTTTGGTTCAAAACAATAAAAAACTCGACTTGCACCGAACTTCTGTATCTTTAATCCACTCTCCTGTAAAGCTTTTTTCCGATTTTTTACGAAACTTTATGTAGGAGGCGTTGGACTAGATCTAATTGTCAGGTGTTGCCATTGTACAGACGATGTTACATAATCCAATTGAAGGGGGTTGACTTGAGTAAACTTTCCTTAGCTCCCCGGAACAGAACACCTAGCTAAATAAATGTACAAATGTCACCTCTGGAGATATTAAAGTTGTGAAATGGCAAAGAGCTACGGCCCCATTGTTAACTATTCTGGCCGCGTACCACCATCTAAATCAACAAGGACGATACGTGACGTGATACCCACTACGTTGCGCTTTTGGACGGTTCACGAGTCCTAGACATTTAAATATGGTCGCATCGAGAATAATTCCCACGTATTATTCCGTATCAAATATGAAAAAATATACAAAATTACTGCCTCAACACAGGCTAGCCCAGTGAGGCGGGTTATGTGAAACTTCAACTTATAACTATTCATTTCTGTTCTTTACATATTACCTAGTGTTATTATATTATATTCTATTTTCCTTTTCATATATCTACTTTATAAACCACTGTACACTTACATTATTATATTATACATGTCTTTTAGTTATAGTTTTTTTTGTTATATTATTGGCTTTCACCCATTAAGGGCAATCTCGGCCATATATAATCAGTTAGATTTTAATTGTACAGATTGTTATTAAAATTAGTTACTTTTAAACAAGATATAATATTTGGGCAAATAAAATTGAAGCAGATAAGTTAGATAAGTTAAACAGTATAAATTTATGTGTTTTTAATCCCCAATGACTTAAATTTTAATGCCATTTTTATAAATGTATTTTGCTAATAAATTGTTAATTTGGGGGGAGTTGAGACTTAGAAGGCAGGCAATACTGGTAGGGAGATCAATTTTAAGTTTTACCAATTCATGCATAAAATTTGGAAATTGGTCATTGATAGGACACTCAAAGAAATTATGGTCCAGAGTGTCCTCTGACCCACAATCACAGTAAGGCGAGCTGACTATGTGGAATCAGTTAAATTTAATTACAATAAAGGTATTATTAACCTATGACACACGTTACCGGAATATTCAGATCTTGCGTTTCATATGGATAAATGTTACTGCATAATTATTTTTTTTTACACAATAATAAATATCTCTTATTTGCATGTAAAAATTGTGTCAGAACAAAATCAGTTAATTCAAAATTGAAACCGACATTAAAATCAAATTAATAACTATAGAGTAGAAAACACGCTTGTGTGACCAAATAAAAACTCTCGAACGATGAGTTATGGTGTCATAAAATTCACGTAGCTTTTACTATTTAGAACTGTTTTCAAAATTTTCAAACATTTTGAATAATAAGGCACTTACGTCATTTTCTGTAGAGGAGTTTATTATAATGATTTCTTTGACCATGAATAATTTCGCAGTATTCTACGATTTTATGCTATGTGCTTATGGTATATTCTTCCACGGAAAATAATGAGAAATCACAAATTTATAACAAATGTTATGTGAAAATAAGAAAAAAATTGTGTTAATTTATTGAAATTTCCTGCCCCTCCCCAAGATTTTTTCTCGGAATATGGCGTAATATATGATCGAAAAATAAATTTATGTAATAATATCGTCTAATGTTATGCATTAAAAAAGTTTATCCATCAGGAATATCCGTAAAATTTCGCCAAAATAAAATGCTTTTGGGAATCAATTCTGTCGCCTGGCGAACGAATTGTTTTTGGTAAGATTTCCAAAGAAAGTTCCCTCAACAGGTAAAACAATTTATTTTAATCAATTTTTTACCATCATTGGGTGGAAAAACAGGGTATATTAGCTCCATTGGCAGTTATGTGGGCAGTACAGTGGTAAGGTAACCGCGATAATTTGTTTTCGGTATTTTTAAAATTATTTTTTTATATGAATACCGTACAAGAGTCATAACTGCTCCCAACCGTCTGGAGCCAGTGAGACTATGGCATTCCCGATTGGGGAATGTGTGAGGCTGAAGGTATTTTGGAGGGGAATGAGAAGGGGAAGAGGGAGGTGGGAAAATCATTTTAATTTAATAAATAATTTAACTATACCTGCTGACTAACTTTAACCAATGATTCCTGGCTTTATTTGAAGTAAAAAATTGTAAGGAAATTTAGGTGTCCGGTGACATATTTCGTCGTCCCTGTTCACTCAGCCGAGTAATCGTCCAACCTCAACCCCAACGGTCAAATGTCTGCTGATTTAAAAAAAAATGTTCTTAGGCGATTCAAAAACAGTGTCACTAGAGACAAAAAAAATATTTGTATATTTTACTCTAAATAAGGCCAGGAATCATTGGAAAGTAAGTCCGGTACGTCTTTTAACACCTTGTATACTGTTCTATGTTAATTCAACACACGTATGAATCGGCACAATTTTTAAAAGTGATATAAAGTCATTAAAGGTATGAAAAAAAAACTAGTCAGACATCCTAACTTAATTGATCTTTTTTTAAAAAATTTTTTTTATTTAAATGATTAATTAGGTTAGGTTAGATTAGGTTTTTAGGTGAGTTTTTTTTTCGTACTTTTAATGACTTTTCAGAATTTTGAAAGAATGTGCCGATTCATACGTGTGTTGAATTATCCGTGCACCCCTGTATGTATTTGTTATACCTAAATCAATTTTTTTTTGGAATCATGAATTTTCACAATTAGGAACTATTTTCAGCTGGCCACCCCCTTCCCAGGTTAAGCTATGGATTCTTACAAAATCCATTTATCTGTCTAAATAATAGCCATGTCGCCTTCATGTTCAAATATCAGTATTTTTCCAAAGTTTTTCAGCGGTGTCAGCAAACTATAAGTGAATATTTTTACTGCATTCAAATTATACAAAAATATAAAAGACCAACGAAAAAAGGTAGTAAAACCAGCTTTACGTAATATTATTCTTTATTCAGAAAAAAACTTCAAAAACGACCACCGAAGTTAAATCTAAAATTTCACAATGTAAAAACTTAGCATAAGTCCAGCATCTTTGAGCCGGTCTTATGGAAACATTAGATTAGTAGAGTCCAGAATGACTGGAAAAACAGTACCGAAAATGATATAATGATAAAAATTTAATATTTTCAATTCTTCAACAATTTTGTGTGTTCCTCTTTAAAAATCATTACGGGTATTGTGAGTGTAAACATTTCGATGGTTCAGTATTAAACTGCAGCAAGTCTGAAAAACCAATAACAACATGGATATCAAACTATTCGCCAAAAGGATATCTTGCCAATTTTAAATGGAAAACAAAAAATAAAACGTTTGACTCCTTGAAAGCCGAAAAACCAGTGTTCCAACCAATCTATTTAGAATTTTTTCTATTTAATCGTTTTAGTGCTATGCTTATTTTGCAAGTATGTATATAAATTGCTACAGATATTCTGTGTTTTTAAATAAAAATGCAATAACTTGGACAAATATCCATCAATTTGAATGATTTTTTAAAAAATTATACAAGTAATGAATGAAATTTTACGAATATTAGAGTTCTAATTAAGAAAACTACACATTTCAACTACAAAAAATATTAAAAAATAGAAAAATATAATATTATTTCACATCACAATTGTGTTTTCCCGCTCAAAGTCCATGTAGTCCCTTTTTACAGCGAGCGCATATGAGATTGGAAAGCCTTATCTCATTTGTTTTGCTGCACATATTCATTAATGGGAACAGAGGTCTCGTCGTCCGTAGTGCCGCTGTCATTTGATACATTACGATCATCCACAATAGAATTAACGTCCGACATGGTGAAAAATATTGATTTACTTTATGGTGTATTTATTTTAACAGGATAAACAAAAAATACAGTTATCAAGACACGCGCCAACCGCAATATACCACGCTCAAATTGAACATGTACTCTCCCGAGGACGACAGAAAGCATACTGAAAATTGCAGCGCTACGGCGTTGCGTCGCAATTCACGTAACTAAAGCTTACAGCACGATGGCGCTGGACCCCACTCTAACGGTTAAATCGACCAATGTCCTACGCACCTCAATTTCGAACAGAAATAACCGTGGGAACTAATGAAATTTGACGTTTTTACATGCATATATATGCGAATATACAAAAAAAAAGATTTTCTCAAAACAGCAGGTTTTGACTTGTTGAAGTTTAACACTGGGCCATCGATATGTTCTACCTTCGAGGTAAGACAATGAAAACGAACAGTTGTTGCTACTGCAATCTTAACCCTAGTTACATATTATTAGACTTATTGTAAGAATCTGAGCGGCTCCAAGTATCGGACCTCCATGGATGCTTTGCTCCCTGGTTTGCCCAGTTCCACGACCAGTTCCTTGGCCCTATTGTTGGCGAAGTCGTACTTGCAGTCTCCCCGCAACACCATGCGGTTCAGGATGGTGGCCAGTTGCTCGGCTGCTGTGCCTTGCGAGGAGTCGACCAGGTCTTTCAGGAGGTCTGTGGAATAGCCCTGAAAAAAAGTCGTTGATTGCTTGATTAGATCTGAATTATCAAGTTTTCCCTGGTTTCCCATAAGCCTTCATTTTTCTCCCCTCAAGGCATTCTTCTCACTTCATAATATTCTAAGGGAGTTTGTTGGTTTTCCTTTTTTTTTTTAAATTTTTTTATTGTATAATATTAATTATATACAGTGGGAACTTATACCCGCTAAGCCACTGCAAGTAGCTTGTCAGCAGGAGTTTATTTCAACAATATAATATAATACAACAATAAATTACAATCATCATACAAATGTAGGGCAAAAATTATTATATTTAGGCGCATGCATCTTGTCCTGTACATAAGTTGAGACAAAAAAAAATATTAAAGAGAAAAAATAATGGTAAAAGCATTACAGATTTGTTATTGAGATACTAGAGTCCAATCTTATAACACCGATTTAAATAATATTATAAAAATGTCAATATCATAAATGAATTGATTAGAGCAATCATTCTATAAATTAAGTGATCAGAAAACGGAGTTCGTTTTTTTTTGTGTTGTGAAGAATAGTCTTAAAAGGAAAAGAAGTAAATTTTTCTGTGTATTTCAGGATTCGGGGGCTAATACAGGGTGCGGCAGCATAACTTCTTTTTTTTTTTAAATGCGCGCCATTCAGTCGGTTGATGTCATAGCTGAGCGCTAGTGATCTCGTTCGAGATTCGGAACTATAAAGTTTTGTTCCGACACAGTTCAGTTGCCATCATGCGTTGGAACACTGAGGAGCGTGCGTTTGGCGATGAGGCCTACTTTTAGAACGGAAGTTCTGTGGTTGCAACCCAGCGCGTCTTTCGAAATCGCTTTAATTTAGCCACTTTGGCCCTGTCTCGGACCGGAAATCAATTGTTATGTGGGTCATTACGTTCAGAAAAACTGCAAGTGCAACAAGACGAAAAACTGGAGTTCCTCGTCCCATTAGATCACCTAAGAACATTGAGGCAGTGAGAGCTTCGATGTTGCGATCACCATGGCGTTCTGCGTGCAAACATGCGGATAAGTACAGTGAATTCAGACCGGTAGGTAAACATGTTACATGATTTTTTTTCCCACGGATAGATTAGTTGGACTTAGGGGACACTTGGTTCCAACAAGACGGTTCAAAGGCACACACTGCTAGAGCATTGATGGCTGTTTTGAGGGAATACTTCCCAGAGCGCCTCATCTCAATGAGGGGCGATTTGGAGTGGCCGGCCCGCTCTCCCGATTTGTCCCTTTGTAATTTTTTTCTATGGGATTTTTGTCAACCGTCCAAGGACCCTACAAGATTTGAAAACCAACTTCCAGGAAGAAATTGCCAGGATAATGCCTGATATGCTGGAAAGAGTCATGACAAACCCCAGAAATCGGTTTACTCAGTATATGGAGAATGTGGGACGTCCCATACCTGATTTAATCTTTTAAAACTAAGTAAAACAAAACTTTAGGTACGTGCCTACATTATAAAAAACAAATAAGAATTTCTGATTCATATAATGGGTTTTATTAAGTTTTGAAAAAAGTATATTATGATGCCGCACCCTGTATTTGTGGGCCCATATTCCACAGAAGCTACAAAATTGAACATGTCCTAAAAAGAGATGACGGATGAGACATTTATGGGAATTTATTTTCCTTGATGCTTTCTTACCTCATGCACTGTTTCCGACATCTATAAATTCCACACCCCCCATGTGAAAAAGGTTCCAAGTTTGCTTGTATACATTATTTAAAAGCTCAGTACTTACTGTATAATTATTTAGTTTCTGAGTTTTGGCGTCTCTGCTCAGCAGGTCATAGAGAAGCAACATTTGAATATAACTCTGAGTTGCAGCCGCCTTCTTCAATCTCAAATAATCTCCGATGTTCTTCTTGTCCAACGCATTATCAGTCAGGTCTTCAATAGACTGGTACATAGCTTGGGAGTTGTACCTGTTCCCTCCCTCCTCTCTATCATCAACGGTGTTGATACCTGGAAAATTTGATACAAAGTTTTAAATTAATATAATATGCAATGGATAATTATGAACGAATTTAATACGAGCTTTTAATTTTTGTCAAGAGATGTCACACATTCAATGGGATCTACTTTATTTTTACGATATTTAATTTTTATTATAATGTCGTTTTTTATAATATTTTCCCTTTATGAACAGCGTTAACATTGGGTGAATGAAATCTCTATCTTTAAACCCGTTTGAATTGAATAAAGTATCAAAGGAACCTGAAATATATTATACCTTTGATCAATTCCCTGAGGTTAGGTGCAAGATATTGCAGATTTTCATCTGAAAGTTCATCGGACATCAACTCAAGAGGATTATACTTGTAATTGTTTTCATTCTGCACTGGTAATGAAGAAACATCTGGTAGTCCATCAGTGATTACGATACTGTCATCTTCGCTTTCTCCCTCGCGAGCTTTTGCACGATCATCAGCATAAAGTGGATCATGATTGTAGTTTC
Organism: Halesus radiatus; assembly: GCA_022606495.2. NCBI lineage: Eukaryota > Metazoa > Arthropoda > Insecta > Trichoptera > Limnephilidae > Halesus > Halesus radiatus. The sequence goes on along the minus strand of JAHDVE020010043.1, from coordinate 103,740 downwards.
CAGGGAGGAACATGGGCTGAGAATTAGGAGTTCTGGATTGGAAGTAAGTGTGTGATGGGAACAGGACAACTGGGAAGCTTTGATCCTGGATTGGGTAAGGATACCTGATGTAGTGGGGACTGTTCTGAGGGTAAGGGGATCGTATGACAGGAATGGAGGATTCAGCCTCTGTGAAGTCTGTTAGAAGAGAATGGCTAGGATACGTGTCTAGGACGATAGGGGGAACTAGAGGTTCTTCTTTGAGTCCCAGTGTCGCTGACCCGTGGATGTTTCTATGAGTCAGTGGCTGCAATGGAGCGAAGTTGGCCGGTCCGTGGGGTGGGGTGGTTAAATCTACTGGTGATGCTCTGAAAAAACAGAACAATGAAATATATTTTAAATAAACAGATACGAGTATATAATACGTCAGGCATAATATAATAAGCATAACATTAGAATGTGGTTAATCATATAAAATCTGGTAGAAAATTATAATTTTAACTGTTAATATAGGTTTGCCTGGTTAAAGATAAAATAATTTATTAAGAAGTCGTCGTAAACGTGGCTTTCAAATGGGAGAACTCCATAATTACAAAGGATTACAAAGCACGCTATTCAAGACATATATCGCGAGGTTATTACACATCTAAATGACTTTTGACAGGCTTTACGAAATTAGAACTGGAAGATTATCATTTGGAATGGCCAAAATCATGGACTCTACCAAAACCTTATTCAGGCTTTGACTTGAATGTTCTCTCAAATGTATATTTTTGTCCTATTTTGTTATTGCTTCATTCATCTGTCATGTATGTGCTGTTATTTTTCTGTAAATCTTGTTTATTTAATGAAATGAATATGAAGTATTTTTATAATTTGTCGAAAATTTGGTATCCACTTTGTGGCGTCATTATTAATAAATTATTAATATATACATATCAACATGTTTCGAAAGTGAAGCTTTCCTCATCAGGAAATACAGAATACTAAAAAAAAGTAATGTCAAGTGTAGACAAATGATAAATATAAAACACAATAATGTGAGAATAGACATATTATAAACATAAAGATAAATGTATTAAAGTAGGTAAGTAATTCAACAAAAATGTTAATAAAAAGTTATTATAAAAATCTATGTTAGAAATTAAAAAATCAAAACGCTACGGACGTATGTAATCACCCAATTCAAGGTTTTCGATTTTATTTTTAATACTCACGTCGTCGCTTTTACAGTTGTAGTCCTCGCAGGTGTCTTAGCAGTGGTGGCAGCCTTCCTGGTGGTGGTGGCGCTCCTCTTGGTGGTAGCGGGCGCCCTGGTGGTGCTGGCAGTCGGCTCGGCCGCCATGGCGGGCAGCGGGCGCTCGAACGTCATCTGGTGCGTGAGGTGTGCCAGCACCTGCATGGCGGCGGGCAGGTACGAGTTGAGCAGGACGGGCGAGGAGGAGGGCGGTGGAGCAGAGAGGGCGGGGGTGGCGGCGCGGGCGGAGTACACCTGGAACATTGAAAAAATAACCATCAAAACACTGTCAATATAATATACTGTACGATATATGTTTTTGTAATCCATTAGCCCATAGTGCTGTTGACAAGGAAAAGAAGAGTAAAAAACGACATATTTTCTAAACATTTTTGGGGATTGAGATTTAGGAAAGATTTCATGGAACAATTGATGAAAGAACACATTTACTTTTTACTAACTGATGTGTACCCGGCCTTGCTCGAGATTTTTATTTTGGAATAAAGTTATGAAGTTGTGATTTCTTGCTTGTCATTAGGGTGCCATAATTTATTTGACAGCGAAAGTAACTATCTCCAAATAAAGAAATATTCATTTGAATATTTTATTTCATTCCAAACGTTTATTTTTTCAAAATATATCTAAATCATAAAGTTCTTAAGTAGGTACCTACTCGTGTTTTCTATATTGAATATATTCTACCCAAAAAACCGTCCTCTTTTGAATATGCAATCTGTGGCTAACCAGAGTGTTATATATATGGGCTAACCTAAATAAAACATGGCGGGTTCAATGTTTTTCATACTAATTTTAAAACGTTACAGCAACAGTTTTACATATTGGATTTCAATCAAACTACTTTCTAAACCTTCCTGGCATTAATGAAAACAAACTCTGTTATTTTAAGCGGAACCGGTAGAGTAATTTTACAGAATATCGAGGACAAACAAACAAACTTACATCGATTTTTATATATATAGATTTGATTCAAGTGTTCCTGTCTGTACAGCGCAACTTAGTTGGGCGACGTTATGAGCAGAGTTAGGAAAAGTGCTATTGGAAGGGATTTGTCTTCTTCTTCGTATGGTGGAGGAGGGTTGGTGAAGTCGACATCATCGGGAGTCACTTGGTTCAGCACAGATGTGCCATAGGGAAACTAATGAAGGGCAAACTCTTCTACGATGCATTTGGAGGGATTTGTCATTATGAGGACAGTTGATTTAAATTAAACTTTGATGGATCCCGACATACTCTATTCATATAAGAATATTATACAAACTTCAAATAAAATGTAAATATTATTTTAAAGGTTTATTTATCTGCATCATATTAATCAGTGAGAAATAGTTAGGATGCAGGAGAGTTCTCCAGATATTATATATATTATTTTGATATTACTGTCCGTATCTGTATTTCCTCCTTAAATAAATAAATAAATAAAAACAAAAAAATTACGAAGGAAATACGAATAACGTGAGTTCATGCTGCTCATATCAACTGAAAATGGATGTTTTGCCCTGAAGAATGAATAAAAAAGACAATAAATAGCCTGGAAAATTATTTGCAGCTGGCAACAAGCTGTTTTACTTAAGAAACGTTTACGAAAAAAATAATATACGATTCGCATAAAATTAATACGACTTTTCAGTCATAACCTTTTGAAAAACATAATGCTCCGTGGGCTATTCCGATTTTGTAGTAGCGATGGGAACAATAAATATTTTATTTTATCCATACTTTCGAAATCTGCATTGCCATCGGATGGTTCTGTCGCTGAAGTTATTTCAGTATGGAATTCCGATAGTACTTTGTATGTACTCACAGTTCGCAGGTCAGACGAAGTTCCGTAATGGACGATTGTATGTAGTGTTCGAGGCGGCTACCGGATGTAGTACCTGAAGGCTGTGTCGGAAATGTTGGGTATTTTCGGAAAATAATGGCTTGCAATACATCGATAACTTACTTGTTACAAAAATAATAAATAAAAATATAAAACTTTGATGGTTATTGAAACTTTAATTATGATGCAGAAATTTTTTTGAAGTTCGTAGCAAACATTCTAGAACAGCGAGTTTTAGCATGGTGAAATTTGTACAGCTTTTTCTGTTAGGAATTTCTAAGTCAATGTATTATTTTCTCATCGCAACGCCATCCACGTGCTTTGATGCACTCTGTGAAAAATTTATTATTAATAAATAAATTATTAATAATGATGTCATAAAGTGAATACCAATCGTTTGAAGAAATTATAATTTGATTATCGTTTCGTAATATTCTTTCACTGTCAAAAAAAACAGTGTTCAAATCATAAGCCAATATGTGTATTAACTGCAAATGATGGATAATATTGATTAAGAGTTTTTTCATGCGAGTACCGCACAAGAGTCCCAACTATCTGGAGCCAGCGAGACTATGGCATCTCCGATTGAGGTATGTTATGAGGAAGATAGCGGGGAGGGGAAGGGGATGCGGAGGAGGTAGGTGGGGAAGTACCTGGTTATTCAGATCTAGGGATGCGGGATTGTGGGGATTCACATAATAATCAAGTCATTTATATAATATTCATCCCTTATTCACAACGTATTCATGAGAGGGTCCATTGCTTCATCAAATTCAAATATGAAGTTCAATTTAGGGACTTGATGTGATAATACAAGTTTTTTCAATCCTTATATTATCCGTCTACTCCTTCCTATTATATTTCTACCCCACATGCCATAACAGTCTCACTGGATCCGGCCAGTGGAACTCTTCCGCGGTATTCAAGTAGAAGAAAAGATTTTTTTTATTGATGGAACAGCAATAAACAAAATAAACAGCGCACTATTGGTTCTGGGACGGATAACTAGAAATTTAACTTAACTTGTTACCCTAGTAATAAATAATAGTAGTTTCCGTACACCGTGTTGTGTGCAGTGGTACTGCCTGCATTGAATGTAACACAATATATTAATGTCCAAGTTCGTGAGTATCGCGTTCCCAATTTGTAACACAATGCACTAGTCACAGTCACAGTTACAGTCACAGTCACTAGAAACCACTAGAAGCTACTAGTACTGGACGTTAACGATATTTGTAATATCACCAACGGTCGCTATCGTTCGCGATTATCAACTATTGGAAATAATCGTTGGAAATAACGCCTATGTTGACGAAATACTAACAAGAATAATAAATAATGATCAGGATAATTTGAATCTCAACGCCAGGGAAATCCAATTGTTGGGTCATTGGGATTGGGACCGCTGTAATGAATGTTAATAGCCAATGATCCAACGATTCAACAAGTAACGAGCCAATAGCTACTTTACTTGCCATCGTGAATCGCTTGACGCTTGGCGCTACGCATCGGCGGTATCGGATAGGAAAATCAACAGAGACGTCTAGTAGGAAGGCACATAATCAAAATACCATTACGAATCATGCAAAATGTCACTCACGATCTAAAAATTGTTAAAACTTTTTTTTATTTTGCATCAATACTGCTAAACAATAGGGATGTAAATAAATAAATAAATAATCAGTTGACTGTGTCGCATTGCGTTGAATAATATTCATATGAAGATATTATGATCCAACTACTGATGTTAACTAACGTTAATAGACGTTGGACGTTGACAGCATCCAGCTGTTATTTTCAACGGCTAATTATATTTTGATACAGTACTAGAAGTTACTAGTAGGTATGTAGATATTCGAATACTCCGGAACGTTAATATTCCAACTATTCGACTGAAGTCGACCAGAATTTCGTATGCCGTTTGCATTGAAGCGAACAGATAACTATGTATTTTTAATTTATTATTTCATTACAACTTTAAAATTGATTAGTATTATTAACCGGTTTAGTTTGAAATTAAAACATGAACCATGGCTTCTCGTCGTATTTTTTGATAGTTTAATGATGGGATGATTTGAGATGCCTTTCGCGAGCTGTTCCAGAATTTGTCTTGATATAAAAATTCCTGATAAAAAGGTGTGCAAAATTTTATGATGCCATATGTCACATTTGAGAGTTTTGCTGTCTCGGTAAGATGTGGTACCACACAAGAATCTCACAACCGCAACCAATAAGGGATGTGGGATAGTTTTGAGGCGGAAGGAAATTACGGACATAAAGGAGACAGGAAACAGGAAACATGAAGTTTAGAAATAACCTACATTCAGTCCGGGCCTGTTTCCGGTTCTCTTTAAGGTTAAAGCATTTTCCTTATCCTAACGGTTAAATACATTTTGCTTAACTGCGATTCCGATTACATGTCAATGACAATACATTTTTAAAGGAGTCTGTCGTTTAATTTCCACAGTATTATTAAAATTTTTAATATGTGTAGTTTATTATTACTTACTTAACACTTATAGTTTATTATAATTTTTAGAATTTAAATCACTTTTATCTGACATGTCAGGCTTATGGTATAGGTATTTTAGAAACATGGAAAATTCGATAATATGGTTAATTTAATAGCATTATTATGCGACAATGACTCACTAATAATGTTCAAAGTCAATACTTACATAATATTGAGTTTCTATATTGTTATAAACTACGCGAATATTGATATAATTAAAGAATGTCAATTGCTTAATGGCAGCTGTCATCCGAGAGAACCGGAACCGCAGTTTAGCAAAAAGTCATTATTTTTTTGTATTTCACGGACATTTACTATGTAACAATTTCTAGACATTTTGTAACTAACTAACTGACTAACCATCATGCCGTTTCACCGAAGGGGTAGGCAGAGAGGACGGACCGCCAAACAACTTGATCTTGGCATACACTTCTTGCTTCATTCACATTCATACAACGCCTCATTCATTCTCTTCTGTTATTCCGACTTCTGACATGACCCGGCTCAAGTATTTGATTCACTTAATCGTGCCATGTCTTTCTCGGGCGTCCCCGGGTTCTTCTTCCATTCACATTCGCGTCATACATTCTTATTACCCTCCTTTCTTCGTTCATTCGCTCTACATGGCCGAACCATCTAAGCGTCCCCTTCTTAATCTTACTCAGTACAGACATTTTGTAATGGAGAGTTTTATCTACTATTCACATTTGTTACTTAATTTTATTACTGTGCTACCGGTTTCGACATATCCGTGTCATTCACTAGCGTTTTTAACCGTTGAAACCGGTAGCGCAGTAATAAAATTAAGTAACAAATGTATATAGTGGATAAAACTCTTCATTACAAAAATTTCCTAAAGCCTAAGGATATGGACAATGTCTTATACTTAAAATAACCGAAATCTGGCCATTAAACGAAGTTTAAGCCATTTCAAGCAGAGTTTCGAATTTAGATTCAGGGGGTTTCAAGCAGACCGTTTCCGAGAATATCTTCCGAGCTGGAACAAATTCGATAATAGTAATTTAATTAGTATTTCTCAGATTGTAGTTTCGAGTTTGCTGAAGGAATTGATAATTGGTTAAGCATCAAATCAAAAGAGTGTCTATTTCAATGTAGGTACAATTCAATAAGCTAACTTAGGAAGCTCTGTTTAATGGTACTAATTATAAATATTGATATTTTAAAGAGTCAAGAGTCGGCACTCAAAATCGCGCTAAACGCCACTTCCTAAGTTTGTAGTACAAGCAATACTAATCATGATGTATCTGTAAATTCTTTACGGGTAGTTAAAAAAATGTCTAACGTTTCCCGTGAATAAAAATATTGAATTGTATTATTTTAATTTCCATGAAATACATGCTACAATCTCTCAAAAACCAGTGAAGGTCCATTTTAACTATTAATTGTTTTTGCGTTTAATTCGTAGAACTCCATTTAATTTGTTTTTAAATTTAATGTAAATCAAATTTAATAATGTTATTATTAAGTTCTGCAAGTACGTTATTATAATGTTGTTATTAAATTTGATTTACATTAAATTAAAAAAAAGTTTACAGTTAAAGTTTTTTTTTTCACTGGAAACCTTAAACATTTTCATAACTACCCGTATAAAATTTATATATAAATCAATTGTAGCATTGCTTGCGTTAGCGTGAAGAGTGTATTTTTGTGTGCTGACCTTTAAGGCTGTGAAATTTAAACATAAATATTTGTGAATAAATAAATAAAAATTACGTTTATATTACACACCCTTTTTAAAGCTTGGATAGAAGCCTTAGTGAGCGTCAAAGTGTTAATAAAAAGCGGTGAATTAAAAAGAAAAGATTGAATTTATTTAACAATGTCATGCGGAAAATTGTATGCTATTCATGAAAATGCATTAATTGTAATTTTTTTTGGAATAACTTATTGAAGCTCATAAACCTCATTGTAATTTATTTTAATCACTGAAAATAATATCAACAGCTGTTAGAATAAAAAATGAAACCGAAAACACACAAAAAATAAAAAGATAACGGTAGCAACCGGAACTCGAATCCAGGACCTCATGGTCTATCCGGGACCCTGTGCTCTAATCCGCTTAGCTACGGCTACCCCAATTCTTAAATTAAGGATGATATTAATTGAGGATGATATTGAAGGTTCGTAGGAAATCGAGGAATGACACTGCCGTTCAAAGCTAGTTTCAAAGAGTTTTAAAATCCCTTTGAACGACAATAAGAAATAAATTAAATACTTAATTTTAAACACATTTTTGTTCCACATAGCACCAACCAGTACCTACCAAACACATATACATAATCTCTTTATACTTAATTATTATACCTTTTTCTAGATATATTATATTACAATACTATCTCAGTACTAGCTTTTTTTCCTTTCTATTTGTGTATAATGGCACTTAATATGAACTAAACTTGTCAATTTGACTGTCCTTAAACGGGATTTGTTCCTAGTTGGGCAGTCAAAGCTTTCTTAAATGTTGATGTTAAATAGTGTGTGTTTCAAATAAATAAATATTGTTATTATTATTACTTACATTATTAAATTTCATCAATATATTTGCAGTCATTATTTTGCGTCATTGGCAATAAATTAATAAGAATAACTTTGTTATAAAATTTATTTACCTACTATAAATTAAAAAAAGAAATACAATTTAATATACTTAGGTAGATATAACTGTTCTCATTGTGAGAAAAAAAAATGAGCAGGACTTTTGTTTGCATGTCTGTTACATTATTTGCTACGTATCATTTTAACGCCAATAAGTAAAATTTTGCTAAGAAATTCAAATTCAAGCAAAGTCAAACATTATTTTTTCTCTGGATTATATAGGTCGATACAAATAATTTGAGATCGCAACGCCATTTCCATCGTGATCTATTGATCTATATTGCTGTGTAATATTCACTTATCTCTTAAAAAAAGGACAAGGAAATCGTATTTTTAATTTTTTTCGCTTATTTATATAAGACGATCGACAGACGTCGGAACATAAATCAAATAATAAGGTTAAATAATACAGTAATGAAATAATATATTTTTTAAGTTAACAGAACATGCTAAAAAGAATAAAGTAAGTTTAATATTAATATCTAAAAAATAATAAAAATTGAGAAAGAAAATAATAGTAGAAATAAAATTAATATAAGAGCATAGATGTTATATGGATGTTAGATTTTAGAATATAGTTGTACAAATTGAGGTTAGGTTGTACATGATGTTTTGGATGTATTATAATCCAGATAAGAGAAAATATATACTCATATAAACATAGGATTTGATATGCCTGGAGACAAACATAGATTCAATTTTGGATTAGGCACGACCATGTTTATGTTGTACAGTAGTTAGCAATAATGGGACGACCCATTTTAATAATCCAGTGTTTTGTTTATTGTTTAAAATTAGTCAGCGTTTTTTAATTGTCTGCTTGTAGCTGGTAGTAAAATGTATAATTTGCATGCTATGAATTAAATTGTCTTTGTCCAAAATCAGTTTTAGCAAAATGAGTTTGGAGTAGTTCTTATTAGTAGAATGAGTAGTATTGTTTGCTCGATATTTTTCTATGGTTAAATAAGAATCTGAGAGTACGTACACATTAAAAGTCGGGAGCTACCTGGTAGAATGTATTTTATAAACGGGGTGAAGTTTTCATTATGGTCACTCTCTGACGGTCCGCTAGGGAATCGACATAAGCCTCATGCGTGATACCGACGGCACTGCGCCATACATTTCAATGGGCGCTAGCTCACGACTCGGGGGGAAGCGGGAGCGGCGCGACGTACTCTGTTTTACCACAAGCGGGACAACAATTCAGTAGCATCTCGGTAAACACGCATCCGGTAAATCTATCCAGTTCGTTTCGATCGTTTACGCACCATTTATCCTTTGAGTTCAAACATGGATCCGGGATATGAATTTTCGGCTGATAATTGAGGTAGAGAAATATGCACGCCTTTGTAACTATAAATTACCGATATTTGCAGTAAAGGGGACAACGGAGAAACTTGGTGTGCAATAAGAGGACTTCTTATATATGGAGTAACGTGCAGGACCAGTTTTAGGAATGTTTTTTTTTGACATTCGGTACATTTGCTTGAACTTGACATCCGGACAGTTCCCTGGCAGCAATAAATAATCTACAATTAATGTTACATTAGATGTTGGGGCTGATCTAAAACCTCCCTCTTTTTGTCACGTTAGAAGGAATAAATAGAATTCCAGAGCCCTTCACTTGATTAACTCGAAATTTAATCCGATAACATTCCGCGGTAAATGCGATAACAGAAATCTGCTATACCGACAATTTTCTGGCGGCTACAAATCACTGCAGAGTGCAGACCCGTCAGGGAGTCGATGGAGGAAATATCGCGAAACATTTTCTGCATTTTTGCTGCACCCGGTTTATGTCGATTCCCTACCGGACCGTCAGAGAGCGGCGTAAGTGTTTTATAACACAGAGATTTTAAAGCAAAGTTGGGTGGGTACCTAATCATAGTTATCTCATTCATTTTTTATCGGAAGATGGTCAAGTATTTAAATGTGCTTAAATTAAACAGGATTTCAATAAATTCAGCGCCAAACCTGTTATGTAACTTTTCTCTAATTTCAAGTTCAAGCAAAATTATCTAATAATAAATAATAGTAAAAAAACTTGGGTTATTTTATTACATTTAATGCCTCTCTACCCGACAAATACATAAATATGTCCAATTCATTAGATTTTTGAATATATTAAAATATCCGAATCATCGAGAATCTCTTTTTTGTCCTGATATCAAACCACATGTTAAAAAAATAACTTACCTTAATTTAATGAAAATTATAGTTTCACTGCTAGAACGACCACCTGCATCTTCCATTTTTTTCTTTTCTTGATATTTAGATTGATTTAATTACAAAGCTTGGCAGAGCAGAGGGCTTGGATAAATAAAATATTTACTTAAGATTAAATATTATTGTTTTCTCCCTCTTACACATAATGCTTTTCAATTGCTGTCTCCCTCTAAAATTTTATTATTTTTTCTCTCTTTTTTATAATACATAATAAATAAATCTATTTGGCCTGTTGAGACTAGATCTAAGCGAAACCGGTTGGCGTAAAACTACATTAAATTCGTGGTGTCTTAAACCACTTCAATTTAATATAACGATCGACCGGTTTTGGGAGTACCTTTCTTTAGTCAGGACTATAAATTAAGTCTTAGTAATCCTAACGAAGGAAGGGTACTTCCAACCAGCCGATTATTACATTAAATTGTAGTGGTTTAAAACAATTGTATGCGTTTATATTACATAATTTTTTTAACTGAAGTTCCTTATTAAAACCCCATTAGCGAAACACGTAATAAAATATATTAGAACTTAGAATAAAGCGGGTTTTGGCTTTTCTGGAGAGTCGTTAAGTATGAGATACGCCTGTTTGTGTTGTGGGTGACAATTTGTACCGCGGCTATATCACCATTCAACTCGAATTGTTACTTAGGCTCTGATCGGTGACTAAATTTGAACAGCAAGGCAATCCTCAATCATCATTATTCAGTTATATTTCTCTCTACTTCGATCAGCCTCACAACATTCCCCAATCGAGGTTGCCATAGTTTCTCTGGCTCGGGGCAGATGGGGCTCTAGTGAGGTATCACAAAAAAAATCGTTTACCATCGCCATATTGTAGCCGATTTTCATACAATGAGTTACAAACAACCTCTGCAAGTTTCAAATGATGAGAACTTTGCCAAATAAAATATTTTAAGATTTATCTGTTTTAAATCGTATGCTTTGATAAAATTTTCAGTTAACGCGTCGTCAAGTATGAGTTTTGATAAGTCTGTTGTTGTTCATTTTGAGGTACCTGCCTACGTAATCTACCCCAATAGCCCCAAGGGAAGTTGGCCGGATGTAACCCTTCTATACGAACCCAATTTTCAAGCATTTCCGCCCTTAAATAGCACCCACGTGACTGACAGTGAGATAGAGGTGGGTTGTAGTAGAGTTTGATACAAATTCAAAAACATCATAAAGAAATTAAATTATTTAAAAAAAAAACTCTATCGTACTGTATTCATTGGAGATGTAACTACCCAGTATCACTGATCAATTGGTCAAATAATAAGAACCGTATCCCGATTTCTTATCTTGTTGTAACAACTAATTAGTTCTGCAAAATAATAACAACGCTATTCTGTTGAATTTCAAAATTCGTAATAGCGAGCTTCGTACAATGACGGTACGAGTACTCTTTGCTACAATTAAGAGGAACGGCTGCGCGAACTGTTTCATACAAAACTTAATTTTGGATTTGAGGCCAAAATACTCACCTAAACCTGATGATATTTTTTACATCAAAAAGTATAGGAAATATCTACGAGGCGTATCCAGAAAGTAAGTGTACTGAGGCTCTCATGACCGAATGAATTTTATTTTCGACATGTTGGCTACACTTACGTGTAGCCTGACTCTTCTCAAAAAGTTGATACCCCGCTTCACCACCTGCATTGAGAGGAATGGCGACTATGTCGAAAAATAGCTTACATATGTACTACGGTAACCATGTATTTTTTTGTTTCAATAAAAAAAAATTGTAACCTAAAAAAATTCAGTACACTTACTTTTTGGATATGCCTCGTAGTACGGATTAGAAGTAATTAATTTATTTTTCTTTTAAATTATGAAATATAGGCCATTAAAGGAATTGATTTTTCGCGATTTTAGAGTCACCTTCAACAATTATTTGGGGGCTAACGATTATCCAAAAAAAAATTTTGCCCCGTTTACTTTGAAAATAAATGAAAAATAATATTAAAAAATATTGATATAAGCATTATGGTGAACTTTAAATTAAATTAAAAACGACCAATTTACGTTGGAACACAAATTTGCCGTATATAATTTAAAATATCGACCCGAAAAAAGTATTTTTTTTTAAATGTTTTTTTTTTATATATTTTTTTTATAAGTAATCATATTTACATGGCAAATATGATAATTAAAAAAAAATACAATAAGCCCGCTAACAATTTTCTAAGTTGCCTCAAAAATTAAGAAAATTATATCATTCTGTTTGTATGGGTATTTTGGCCTCAAATCGAAAATTCAATTATGTATGAACCAGGCAACACAGCTATTCCTCTTAAGGAGTAATTCCACTGAAGGATTTCTAAAAATGATTTTTTTTTCATAAATGGTGCCCCAGAAAAATAGAAATACGACACAATAAGTTTTACAAGGGGAGGAAGCTTTTGAGTGCTTATTCTGTGAAAGAGATTATAATATCTGCGCCGAGGAGCAGTTGGGAATTTTGCGTGGTTTTCACATTTCAAAAAATACCTCTTTGAAAGGAAACTGAAAAAAAATTAATTAAAATAACGGTATAGGGGTCCACCGGAAAAAAAAGTTTGGGAACATATGATCTATACAATCTCAATATATTATAAGGGATTTGATAATGCGCCTGTCTCACTAGGAGAACCTGTGCTGAGAGCAGGCAAGAGATTCAATTTGTCACCTCCGCTTCGAGACTTCAATTGCAACTGGCTTTCGGCAGGTAGTTAAATTCCAAGGACAGATTGGGTGGGTAGGAAGTTGTTGAAACTTTACTTGATCACACAAAGAAAAACCTTGGCCAAACAATACTATGAGGTTTTCAAAATACGAGATTATTTTTATCACACCGCTGAACTTACTTCCTGACGCGCATAACATTATCTTGTCTATTCACCCTCCGTTAGTACCTGAATAATGATACCATTACGATGGGAAACACACCCTGTAGCTCAAAGGTAGTAGGCAGAGTAGCTTCTATTATGCTGCCCTTGTAATGAAGATCCTGTAGTTGTAACGCCCCCTGACGAAAGGGATGGCGCCACGTTCCATAACATTATGTGTTGTGAAATATTGAATAAATTTCATGGGTGTTGATTTTGTTGTGGTTGAATATTTGCTATAGCCTAGGTTGATTTTTTTACGGGTAGTTTGTAGCATGCATTAGTCATAATAATTTTTTTTTTACATCTAAAAATTACACACTATTGAATGCAAATGTGGCAAATTCGGCATATTTTTTGGTGAAATTCATGTTATTTTTCAACAAAAGCGTTGGTATTTTGCAAAAAGGGTGTTATGTTCATCTTTCGGAATTTTGGGCCAAAAAGTGGCGTAGCTTCGTGTTATTTTATTATTTAATTTTTTTAATAAACAAAGAAAATAATGACAGCTTGCGATGTTTTCGACATGAAGTTAGCTGGATTCGGTTTTATGGCTATTCAATATTGTAACAACCATGGACAAAGAAAATTGTGAATATATACAATTTTATTTGCTAATTTTAAAAATCCAGAAAAACGCATGAAATAAACAAAAAAGCGCGTTATACTCGTATGTCCGAAAAATGCAGATTTCACATTATTTTATTTGACAGACTCCGTGATTTGATGCCAAAGTGATTTGCCTGCACCAAGATTTAAATTAAAAATGTTTTAAAGTATATTTCTCATTGCACACAAATACACCTTTCCTAAAGTTTGTCGCAAATACTTAATTTCCTTCGCGAAACGTATTAGATACTTACCGACATTTGTTTTGGAACTTTCTCGCAGTTTCATCGAGTTACGTGCGAGCTTAAAACTTGTATGGAAGGACTTCTAATCTAGAAGTTCTAATTGCAGAATAGACACGTTAGACGGATAGAAGGACCAAGTTGTTTTTAACTATTCTAAAGTGGAATTTTTATTTTTATTTTTATTTATTTATTCATCCAAAGAACATAAATACATGCATGGTAAAATAAAGAAAGGAGCAAAATATGTAGTCCTGCAAAGCGGTCACATGACAGCTTGTCTGCAGGTTCTACAAAAATTAATTAGTCCTAATAGTAATAGTAATACATACAAACATTTCTTTTTCTTTTTGGTTTATTAAATATATATTAATCTTAAATAAAATAGGTACTTACATTTGACGTTAATATTATAGGCACATAATTTAACTTAGACATTAAGTATACATAGATAAAAATTTAAATATATAAAGATTGCTCATTTAAAATCCATAACTTCATCGATTTCACGCAAAGCCTCTCACTTTCCTCCAATTTATAGCATTCTTTATATTTATTGAAAATCACTGGCACTATATATTCAAGAGTTCGACCTCCATATTTATTTGAAATTTTTGGAATTTTTAGGCCTCTTCTTTCAGTGAATCTAGTGCTGTGTTTGTGCACCAGTGGCTTTTTGTATTGGCTTTCTCCCGCGTTATCTATAATAGTGATGTAGCACAGGAGACCTTTTACAGGAAGTAGGCCCTCAGCACCGTATAATATTTTTATTTTTTTTCTTTGTCTGTATATCTTTGGTGTGACAATTTTTTTAATTATCGCAGTTTGTAAATTTTGGACATACTTAATATACGTACAGCTTGTGTGACCCCAAGTTCGTATTCCATATCTCAGAATGGATTCTACCATGGAAAAATATATAAGTTTAAGTGTGCCATGTGGCAAGACAAATTTTAATTTATAGAAGCTACTCGATATAGATCGGAGCTGGTTACATATTTTGGCCACTTGCATGTCCCACTTAAATTTATTATCTACTAATAATCCCAGATAAACATAATCGTTAATAAAATCGATCGTGTCGCAGTCACAATTTTTTTCAATTTTTTTATGTATGCATTCAAAATGATGTGCAATTGGTTTTGGTAAATTCCACATTTTCACACTCGGTGACCTTATATACATACATTTGGTTTTCTTAACATTAATAATTAGTCCTACATCATGCGCCCATTTGAGAAATTCATTAAAGTCTAATTGTAAATCTTGAAGAGCTATTAAGGGATTTTCATTTGATACTACAAGTGCAGTGTCATCTGCGAAAATGAATCTAAGAGCTTTTTTAAATAATTTGGACATAGCGGTAACATATATCATGTACAATTTAGGACCTAGAATTGACCCCTGTGGTACACCTGATTTAACATATCTACATTTACTCATTTCATTTAAAATCTTTATCTTCATTTTTCTATTTGATAAATAGTTTTTAAAAAAAGAAAGGAGTTTACCACGGATTCCTATGGCATCAAGTACATTTATTATTTGTTTATGGCAGAGTGTATCAAAATCTTTTGAGTAATCAATAAAAAGTACCAGTATGTGTTTTTGAGAGTTTAGCTGGGAATTTATATAATTGGAAAAGTTTGCAAGTAGTTTATCACAATTTTTGTTTCTGGAACCCATACTGGCATTCATCGATAATACCCAATTTATTTAAATATTTATCTAAATTTATCGAAACATATTTTTCTAAAAAATTTTCTAATGCAGGTAATATAGAAATTGGCCTGTAATTATTTATAGAGGAGTGGTCTCCATTTTTTCGAAGGCTAAACGTTATTATTTATTTGTTTTTTAATTATATTTTATGTTTTATTTTTAAGTTTACAGGCATTATTCTTAATATAAATTTGTTTTGAATCACTTCTATTTTTATTTTTATTTAAATTTTTATTTTCATAAAAAAAAAAATAATAAAATGTAAAACGAAGGACAGTCATTGCAACACGGTTGTAAATGCCTGAGTGACTTAATTTATCTTCCATATGACAAGCCACGAAGTAAATGCTTTTTACGAATATGTATTATTATTCATTTTTAAAAACGGTTTATTTATAAAAAAAAGTTCTGATAGGTAATTATTATTACGCGTGACAAAAGTGCAATATAACTATTAAAATAACCGCCAATTTACCCAAAAATTAATAAGTTTCGTAGAACTTATAAACAAATAATATAAATAGAACGTCTGTAAGTGGTTTCTCCACAATTTGATGATGCCTTCGGAAGGACAAAAACAGCTGTGAATTAGAGATGAGTCAATCAGACGAACCGCTCTCAATGTCAAATGAAGGACAGTCATTGCAACATAGTTGTAAATGCCTGAGTGACTTAATTTATCTTCCATATGACAAGCCACGAAGTAAATGCTTTTTACGAATATGTATTATTATTCATTTTTAAAAACGGTTTATTTATAAAAAAAAGTTCTGATAGGTAATTATTATTACGCGTGACAAAAGTGCAATATAACTATTAAAATAACCGCCAATTTACCCAAAAATTAATAAGTTTCGTAGAACTTATAAACAAATAATATAAATAGAACGTCTGTAAGTGGTTTCTCCACAGTTTGATGATGCCTTCGGAAGGACAAAAACAGCTGTGAATTAGAGATGAGTCAATCAGACGAACCGCTCTCAATGTCAAATGAAGGACAGTCATTGCAACATAGTTGTAAATGCCTGAGTGACTTAATTTATCTTCCATATGACAAAGCCACGAAGTAAATGCTTTTTACGAATATGTATTATTATTCATTTTTAAAAACGGTTTATTTATAAAAAAAGTTCTGATAGGTAATTATTATTACGCGTGACAAAAGTGCAATATAACTATTAAAATAACCGCCAATTTACCCAAAAATTAATAAGTTTCGTAGAACTTATAAACAAATAATATAAATAGAACGTCTGTAAGTGGTTTCTCCACAGTTTGATGATGCCTTCGGAAGGACAAAAACAGCTGTGAATTAGAGATGAGTCAATCAGACGAACCGCTCTCAATGTCAAATGAAGGACAGTCATTGCAACATAGTTGTAAATGCCTGAGTGACTTAATTTATCTTCCATATGACAAGCCACGAAGTAAATGCTTTTTACGAATATGTATTATTATTCATTTTTAAAAACGGTTTATTTAAAAAAAAAAGTTCTGATAGGTAATTATTATTACGCGTGACAAAAGTGCAATATAACTATTAAAATAACCGCCAATTTACCCAAAAATTAATAAGTTTCATAGAACTTATAAACAAATAATATAAATAGAACGTCTGTAAGTGGTTTCTCCACAGTTTGATGATGCCTTCGGAAGGAAAAAACAGCTGTGAATTAGAGATGAGTCAATCAGACGAACCGCTCTCAATGTCAAATGAAGGACAGTCATTGCAACATAGTTGTAAATGCCTGAGTGACTTAATTTATCTTCCATATGACAAGCCACGAAGTAAATGCTTTTTACGAATATGTATTATTATTCATTTTTAAAAACGGTTTATTTAAAAAAAAAAGTTCTGATAGGTAATTATTATTACGCGTGACAAAAGTGCAATATAACTATCAAAATAACCGCCAATTTACCCAAAAATTAATAAGTTTCATAGAACTTATAAACAAATAATATAAATAGAACGTCTGTAAGTGGTTTCTCCACAGTTTGATGATGCCTTCGGAAGGAAAAAACAGCTGTGAATTAGAGATGAGTCAATCAGACGAACCGCTCTCAATGTCAAATGAAGGACAGTCATTGCAACATAGTTGTAAATGCCTGAGTGACTTAATTTATCTTCCATATGACAAGCCACGAAGTAAATGCTTTTTACGAATATGTATTATTATTCATTTTTAAAAACGGTTTATTTAAAAAAAAAAGTTCTGATAGGTAATTATTATTACGCGTGACAAAAGTGCAATATAACTATTAAAATAACCGCCAATTTACCCAAAAATTAATAAGTTTCATAGAACTTATAAACAAATAATATAAATAGAACGTCTGTAAGTGGTTTCTCCACAGTTTGATGATGCCTTCGGAAGGACAAAAACAGCTGTGAATTAGAGATGAGTCAATCAGACGAACCGCTCTCCTCTACACAGAATCAAGTAGGTATATCAAGTATTTGGGAGCTCCAACCAAGAGGTGGCTTCCAATTTCTGTACCGTGTCTGAATTATGCCATGTCTTAATATTTAATCGCGACTAATTGAAAATAGTTAATCAAAATCGAATGAATTATTTTCATAATAAACTGATTGACGTACTTGAAATTTGTATAAGATTAGCAGTTGGTCACTAATGGAGAATCTGCTATCCCTGTACAAGGTGCCCAGTTTCTCGGAAAAGCAATTTACTGGGGGATGTATTGGATTTATTGATTGACGAAGAAAGA
Source organism: Halesus radiatus (assembly GCA_022606495.2). Taxonomy (NCBI): domain Eukaryota; kingdom Metazoa; phylum Arthropoda; class Insecta; order Trichoptera; family Limnephilidae; genus Halesus; species Halesus radiatus. Next base: position 85,160 of record JAHDVE020010043.1, on the reverse strand, counting down.
TTTTTTTATGATAGTTATAGCAATAACAAAAATATGTCAATAAATATCTGAAAACTTATTGAAAATAAGCTGCATAGTAAAATATATTCAAAACAACTTATATCTATTCCTGAACGGTAAAGTTAGGTCCCTCGTGTATATTCGATCACCCGGTGTTCTAGAACAGTGTTTTATAACACGCGGTGACTTATTTCTAAAGTTTTGTAAAAATGCCAGACTTCCGAGGGGATCTTTCATTGAACTACGTTAGGCTCGCCTAACTTTTGTCACGTGAGGGTGCTTACGTTTTGTTCGGAACTACATATATTTACATGGCACGTATTGGGAATGAATTATAAGCTAGTTCGAACCCAACCTAATGTCAATTTGTCAAGTCGGGTTGATAAATTATTGTGTACTGTAATTGACCAGGACATCAAAGAAAGTGAAAAGTAGTTAATTCGTTTAACTCGGCATTTTGGTTGTTTGGCACGGTACGGATAATAGGTAAGACCTTTGGTAGGCACGACTTTTTTTAAGGTTTTCTAACCAAAAAGACAATAAGATTATTTAAAAAAAAATCTGTGTTGTTAATCTTTGGAACGCCAAACGCCCACGATCTAACACTTTCGTAGTTGCCGAGGGTAAATTTGTGTGCGGCCCGTCTGAGTCTATATTCATAATAACTAACTTGTTTTTTGTAAAATAATGAAATTGTAATTTGTATCGTCTTGCCAGATAATGTGTTTGTATATTTATAAAATTCATATATATCTATTACAAGTAGTTTCCCCAGAATAGTTACTTATATTCGGAGAAATGATTTGTGACGTTGCCGATCGGATACGCCGGCGTCCAATGGATATAAACTTAGCCTATCCGATGGGTATTTCAGCACACTAACAGATAATGAAAAATAGCTCGTTAAGACCAGTTCTCCCTAAAGAACAGAGAAAAAAGAGTATTTGAGCAAAAGCAATTCATTCATCCATATCAATAAATTCAGGTTCAGTTCTGAAACGCGTTAAAAAATGTCTTTAGTATTATATAGACTTTCGGCTAAGATGGCTCGGAGGAGTTAGACATAATAATTAGTGGTAATTTTCATAACACAGCACACATTATGCAGATGTGTCTTCTTATATAATTTATATCATTGTACAATCCCAAAAAGATGCCCAAATACCAAATTTTTTCATTCCAAAATGGACAAAAAATAAACAAATATCATCGTCAAAAAATTTACCAGACGTAATGGCACACACAGACGAACTGTATGGGGCGGCTGATCCCGATCTGTGGAGAGCTGCGTGGGTGGGCGGGGGGGGAGAAAGCACGACCTACCGTTCCGTCTGCAAGGAGGAACTGTACTAACGATCAGACCCTTATTTACGATTTTTGTAATTCTGCGGGCCTTGTCCGTGTGACGTTGCTTGGTCTGGATCCAGTGCGAGCCAGTAGTCCGATGGAAGTCCAGAGTAAAGCGGTGGTCAGAAGAAAACAAGGTGAGTAGATGAGAAGTAAGAGCGGGCAGTGGAGAGTGAAGGCGTCTTGTCAGGCGGACGATTGAAGGCTAACTGGTTCGAACTGGCTTTCGCAGGTTATTTGAGGTAGTCTACGATGCGCTGACCTACCGCGCTGTGTGGATGCCCGACAAGCCCGTCTGTTTTTTCCCACCGCCGTACTGCTCTGATGTTTTTATTTAAGTCATTCCAAACAAAGGTAGTTAGGCACATCCCGCCAATCGAACGACATATTTACAAAGGCATTGGGAGTCGGACAGCGAAACAGTATTTATTAAACGATCAAACCCCCTTTTAAATTAGGCATAATATCAATCTATACAATTAAAAAAACTAGACTCAGTATTATTAAAAAAGGTGGAAAGACGTCTGACACAAAAAAATGACAACAAAGAAACAATAAATATTGAATGAATAGGACAATACATGTTACCAAACGTGTTTTTTGAAAGAATTTTCTATAACTTTTTTATAAATATTGTTTATCTGGTTTTTAAATTGAAATACCTAATTTATGCGATGAGTACATTTTAAAATTAAAATGTGTAACTCTTTTCCAAGTCCAGCGAATAATATTTATATACGTAATTATTTGATTTCTAAATCCACTTACGGAAATGTGTTATGTTATTGTATGTTTTCATTAACTGAAATAATTTTTGCAACACAGTTTTCGTAAAAAAAAACATTGATAGAATTTAGATTAGGTTCATAAGTATGTGGATTCAACCGATTACGGATCCTTGCATTCCATAATATGATGATTTAGTTTGTGATTACCTCAAGGGTAGTTAGGTTAGGTTGGATTAGGTTGGATTGAGTGAGTTTTTAATTGTATTTTGGGAATATTAATAAAATTTATTTATTAAATTAATGGATGTGGGTGCGACAGGAAAATCGCATGACTTTTTAGTGTACTAAACCTTACAGTACCTACACTACACTACTTTACTTTTATTAACAGTATCTACTCAAGAACTCATAATTTAAAATTAGGAAACAATAAAGAAAAACAATTTCAAGTGTCAATTTTGCAAGCAAATTATGAATATACAATTACAATATAACTTAATCACCTTCGGCACAAAGGGCAAAACGCTGGTGTTCTATTAAAATCGTATTTTTGTCTTCATTTTGCATATTAAAAAATAAATAAAAAAAAACAGGGAAAATACCCAATTATGTTGTAATGGGCAGAAAATTGACTGTAGGTATAAGGAAGAAGTGCTTACTTGTAAGAAAAAAGCCAATAGGAAGATTTTAGTTAACACTTGACATCCTCGTCCACTGGACTCCATGACTGCGACAGGTTTGTGAACAGTCTCCAAGATGAAGATCGTCCAAAGGTTTCTGAAAATATTTAATAAAATTACAATTTTAATACAATGGTAAACATTTACTGGTACATTCTTCTAGCGATGGAAGACAATTAATTGCTGTCACATTGCTGTATTTATTATATTTATATATATATTTTTTTAATAACTTATTGAAGCTTATGAACCTCATTGCAATATATTTTTAATCGTATTAACAACTCTCAAAATGAAATCGAAAAGACAAAGGAAAGAAAAAGATAACAGTAGAAGCTGGGATTCGAACCCAGGACCTCATGGTCCATCAAGGACCTTGGGCTCTAATCCACTTAGCTACAGCTACCCCATCCCATCCCGTTATGTTTATCCGTATCATACTTCCATTTCTATGAATTGTTAATATCATATTCATTTAATTCCCATATATTTTTGGCTGCTACCCTTTTACGACTACAGGATTATACCGGAATTAATTTGTAATCTTTAAATAAGGATGATGATATAGGCCCAAAGATGATATAGGCCCAAAGATGATATAGGCCTTGAGGAAAATTATTTCCTCCTTGGTCTCCTGTGTGGAGTTACTGTAAAAAAAAAAAAAAAGGAATAATATATTTTTTTTCGAATACCTTATTGAAGCTTATAGGCATTGTAATATATTTTAATCACTGAAGGTGAGATGGCCCCCCCTCCACTAGGCTTTAAAGATGTGATGGCCCGCCCTTCCTTCGTTTATGATTTAATTTAGCAATAGACTTCCGTTCGCGCCACCGATTTAAGATGACTCCTCTACTGCTGCCTTAAATTTTCCTAACTAATGTGATCGGAAAACTCTTTGTAGTTTTCCTTTCAATTTGAGGTTTTTCTCCTCCTTGGCCAGCGTGTAACGTCTAGCCCTATGCTAACATTCGAGTGTTTCCGATTTTCATGATTTTTGCGGAAATTACGCACTAGAATGTGGTCAATTTTGCCAAGCTTTTCGCGGGTCTACGTTGTGTTGTTTTTTGTTTCAGACTATTGGAAAAACAAGGCCTTATTTTGTGGTAACCCCTATTCTTTGTAGCGTAGGCAGACTCTCGCATACCATTGACAGAATTCATATTCCTAACATTCTCCTATCTTAGACTTTAATGTTCTGAACTCTCTATTATTATCCTACTATGCAATCTACGTTAATTTCCTATAGGAAGACTAGCATTTTCCTAACTTTACCCCTAAATTTTCTATTTTTTTTCTATCGTGAGTTTTAATGGGAAAACTTAGCTTCTGGGCTATACTAATTGCACTATTCCTGATCTATATAATACGACGTAGTTTCAATTTTTAAATTTGGTATACATAAATGTAATGATCACAGTATTATCGCCTTTCCTCATCGTACTAAGTGTTATTCTACATGGGTTAGTTTCAATGAATTTCATGGTTAAAAGGTACAGTTTTACTTGTTTTGGCGCCATCTCCATCCTCTCCTAAATTTGGGAAAATTACATGATTAGGTTTTAGTTTTCACAGCTTTTGTTATGACGAGAGATCGAATACAGTTTGTTTTGCTGCAATTCGGCTCCAGACCAACCCCTAAAGTACTCAGATGACCACGTTTCCGGTTAGTAACTCTCTCTTCACAGACGCACAGCCTGACCAAATCGGTATACGTAACCTCTTCTTTTAGTTCGTGCGCTATTGGTCATCCCCTGTACCGCGACGGAAAGAGCACCTTCCTTATCCATGGGTCCGAGACCCTCCGAATTCCCGTCCTCCAGACAGTTACATTTAAAGGAGATCAAACCGGTTCCGTCCCCTCGTCAAACAACATTATATACTTGCGAATTTTTGCAAAGTCCGGGTTGAAAGGCCGTCCCCCGCATCAAGAGTTCAGAGATAACCACGCTTAAATCAGCAATTATCTCTGCCCAATCGATAGGTACAAATTATAAATATATGTAAACAATACGAGTTTTTATAATCCACAATACTCCAGTTTTCCCAGAAAATTGTGGATCTGACATCTCCAACACAGGTCGTGAATCTGTGCCAGATATTCAGACATATTACATATCAAAATACATGAAAGTGATAATACAATATATATAATAGATTACTTTTGGTTTGGTTGACAGGTTGATTTAATGAGACCCTGCTATCTCATGTAGTTTGAATTTAACTGTAGATTGATTTTGTTTGGAGAAAAGGTAGGACTCCAAAAAGTCCAAAATTTGCAAGGCCTGAACCTTGAAAACCTAAGTCGAAGATAAAATTAATTTTATAACATAACTTGGGAACGTATTGTCGACGAATGATTATGCTTATTTTGACATTTCTAGTAATGTGGGTTTTTGTTTGTTCTGTTGAATTCATCAATATGTTCGAACGGGTGTGGAGCGCCTTTGAATTGAATCTTTCTATGAAAATGGCGCTATAAAAATATTTATGTACGCAAACTACAAATACGTGATTTCTAAAAGATGATAGTTCATCGCAAAAGATGATAGTTCATCGCAAAAGATGATAGTTCATCGCAAAAGATGATAGTTATTTTTCAATTAAATGTCGACGTTTGTTAAGGTACTTATTCTTCGTAAGATGTACTGAAATTCGAATATATATATACTTATACGTATCTACATACTTCGATAAAAGAGGGTGTGGTTTGGAATGTTGACCTAGTTTTAATAACAGTCGAGGAAGTGTGTCATTGAGATATGCGACAGTTATTAAGTGTCAGAGACCCCCGTCAGGAAGCATAACAATTAGGATTCATTGGTTTGTTTTAGAATGATAACGATCTTTGAATTAATAAAAATCGTTTGGGATGTTTATAATTAGTAACGTTAGTTTTCGAATTTAAGTGTTAGGGAAAATATATACTAATAAAATAAATTGTTTTTATAGGAAATATACATAAATATAATAATTGGTTTTATATATATACATATTAAACATTGTATATAAATAAAGATAAAATAAATAACGGCCATATAGATTTGATAGATACATTATACACTTTCTTTATATATATACCTATCCATACACACATACATACTCTTAGTAAAGGCCAAGTTTTTAGCCGAAGTTATTTCACTATACACCTAGGAAAATACACACGTACATCGGGAAGCGGTCAGCGAATAAACTGTCTCTCATGTCCCTTCGTCTCGCAGAAAAACAGGTAGGAAAGCCCATGGACAATTATCGTTCCCTCCTATCATACCCTACTGTGAAAATGTCACCTTGTCATCGAACATCGTCAAAGATAGGCATCGATCCATGACACCTCGGAATGCGAGTCCCCTCAAACACCCTAAATGTCGACGCTTCTGGGAAAATAACTCACCAACGTCAGGATGGTAGGAAACCAGGTCCACCCTCTGGAAGCGACGGATATCCTCAACATTCAACAAGTCTGGTTCTTTGTCCACGAGGGATAATTAGGTGAAGCCAGACTGGTATTTCGTTCCCTTCTCCCGTCCTCCACGTGATAGAGAGCTTCAGACGATTTCACTCGTTTAACCCCTTAGCCAACGCACACGGGATCCAAAGTGAAAGTCAATAAGATGTTCTGAAGTTGTTGTTTATGAGTCAACTCAATAAAAGACAATTATACAGGTAGGTATCTACCGGAAATTTTTATAAATACTTAAATGTATTTATGGAAAAAAATAGGTATTTTTGAATATTTAAAAGTCAAGTGCTGGTAATGAGTGAGACAATTGAATTATCTATAGTACTAGTTTAATTATAATTCAATGCGAAAGGAAAGGTTTATCGTAAAATATCTTATCAAGGAAGATGTACCCGCTGGGTATCATAAAATGTACTTGAACACAAATATTTGATTAGAACGGCTTTGATCAAGTATATAAAACATTCACTCATGATAGATAACGGTCGTATAGTATTGACCTATATATTAAACAGTAAATAAATATAATATATATATATACATATTTACATATACACACATACAATACATGTACTTATAAGTCATTAGAAATATAATTCATATCTCCATCCTCGCCTTCCCCGGGTAATCTGAAAACTTGTATTTTAAATTGACTCACCTGAATTCCGACAAATTCATAATTTTTCCAGACGGGTTATACACGCCAATATGAAGATTCAGAAAATATTGAACTTCCCTGCCTGGAATGTTTAATCTAAGTTAGAAATATTTACTTAATACAATCTAGTGTTTCCTAATTTCAATTCGTGATCTACCGATTTGTACTATTTCTTCAAATTTAATGATCTCTAAATCCAAATATTATTAGATAATATTTAAATTTTTGTTGTTTTATTTTCCTATTTTATTCTTTGTACTCACGTAATTCTCTTTACTAACTATTAATTAAATCCGTAAACCGAACGCTTGGTAATATTTTAGAGCTTTATTATTTTTCTTTGACGAAATTAATCCCACGCTAGGTATTAAAAATGAATTATATGAAACTAAGACTCAGCTGTTTTTAAACTTTCACTAAATTATTTTAAACGCAATTATATTTAATTTTTCTTAAACTCGTAATGAATTTAGTTCAACACAAAATATGAATTAAATCACATTTCATTTAAACAATTTTAATTAATTCACAGAAGCTAATTTTAAAAATCTTTAAACAAATAACTTTATTAATTTTTAGAAATTTTCAATATTTATTAAATTATTATTATTATCACATTGCTCTAACAGTTTTGAGAAAATTAGATCAAATATATTGTTATCAACTTTAATTACAACTTTTAGAATCTTCAACGTAATTTAAGTATTATTAATTTTTAGGAAATTTCACTATTTATGAAACTATTATTGTATTAGATCAACAAGAGAATTTATTTTAATATAATATTAATTCGAACACTCAAAATACTTTATTTATTATAAGACGAAATTTTTTGAAGTCCAGGAAAAACACTTTTTAATCACTCCGCACGCAATTAACGACGTATCAACTCGAGACGAACTGCCTTTAAGAAAATTTTAATAAATAAATTATTATTAATTTGAACACAAAATCACTTTATTTATTTTAAGATGAAATTTTTTGAAGTCCAGAAAAACACTTTTAATCACTCAAATACCGATACGCCCGTAATGAACTATTTCTTCCGACTTCAATCAACTTCAATTCAAACACTTTATTTATAAACACTTTCGATTATTATAATTTCACTTAAAACCACCAATTTTAATTAATTCACAGAAGTAATTTTTAAAAAATCTTTAAACAAATAAATTTATTAATTTTAGAAATTTTCAATATTTATTAAACTATTATTGAATTAAATCAAACTATTGTTGAATTAAATCAAACTATTATTTAAAAGAATTTATTTAAAACTTTATTTAATTGTAAGAAACAAATCAAATGAAACTTCCTAAGTCCAAAAACAAAACAATTACTTAAAATCGGCCAGCACGTAATTTAATATTTCCTCGCCCGACGTATTCCGCGACTAACTCCCCTATTCCCTCATTACATTGCCTTATATACCTAGCTTAGAATCAAAAGGTTTTAACTCCATTCCATACCTACATTACATTATGTTCTTTACCAACTCGTAAACCTATATGTAAGTAACACTAATTTCGAATGTAATTCTTCAATGTAAATATTTAGATAAAACCTGGTCCGCCTTCGCATCTGTCACTTTTCCTCACTCCGGCCAGGATCGAATTTAGTTCATTCCTCTAGATCGCCCTGCTGTTCCTTATTATAGAATTGGAAATTTCGATTCATGTTTTTTTTTCTGAAAATATTATCTATCGCTTATTCTTTGGTCGCCTATGAACTCGGGTATCTCGTAATCATAGCCACTATGTCCTTATTGAATTTTATTTAAAGAAGCGCCTTCTTCACATCGTTCAATTTTAGAATTTCCCTTAGTCCCTGGTTGTCTTTATATGCGCTATCTTTTTATTTATGAATTTTCCGATGGTAACATGGTTTTTCTCTGATCTAACATGTGAATATTCGATTAACGCATATTTTCGTGCAATTTTCAATTGATCCTAATATTGGTGTAAACACTTTATAATTTCTTCCCCACCTCACCTGCCTGAGTTAATAAATATACCTTTCCAGAATGATTTTTCAATGTGTTGCACTGCTTCTTCCTGGTCTAGCTGTATTACACCTTTTGCATGTACCTGTCGTCTGCTTATACTTTCATCCGGGTCGATTGATATCATCCTTAATTGATTTTTCACTACCTTTAATAATTTTATGTATTAATTTATTGGCGTTTTTACCTGCGATTTACCTACCCCAAACCTGGTAGATATGAGTTCGTTCACTTCTTTCCTGGCCACTCCCCCTTTTCCATTTCACTCTAACTCAATATCACATTAGCCTATTGTTTACTATGGGTAATAACCCTTACTTTTGTAAAAAAACCGATATAAATCAGAGTTTATCGAAAACTCATTATTTTTTATTACTTTTCCTTAAATAAATATTCCTATCTTCCCTGTATAACCTTAATTGTTTGTTTGTCTCTTTATTGCCCGAGTTTCATGTTCATCTGATCGCTTGGATAAACAATTCTTGTCGCCTTGTTTACATTAGTCATTGACAACCTCAAAATTTTACCTAAATGTATCGAACTATATTCAAAGTAGTAGTCCATATATCTCAATATTTCTATTGAATTCCTTCAGTTTAAATTTTATAATTGATTGATACATTTCTCATCTACATTTTCATAATATCTGATGTCCCAGAATCTACTCAATTAATACCTTTTATCACCTAAAATCAGTCTAGTTTCACTCCCTTGTAATTATCTACGTTCCTGAAATTAGAAAATTGTACTCCTATTTCACATTAGTCCTGCCTAAATCGCCTCTTAAGTTTGCCGAAGTTTCCATACTGTATAATTCTTGTTTCTTCCCTTTTTCATCTGTTGAAGCTATTGTTCTCTAAATTATTTTCTCTAATTCGTTGTTTTTCCGCTTAACCTTACATGACACGCCTCTCTGTCTAAATTCTAATGCAAACACACCTTTCCCCGTGCAAGATAAATCATCACTTTGTAGTTTTTTATTTGTAATTAACATTTTGCGTATTATTTTTACTTCCTACTTCCATTTTCAATGGTTATTCATCTCTGCATTACCCATTGTTTTCTTTAAAGTTCACGACCTCTCTCGTCCTATTCGTCCTCTGGTGGAATATTTACATTATAGGCCGTCGATCTGAACCCTTTCGATTCACATAAATAATTAATATTTCCTTTGTCCTGTCACCACTAATTATTGTTTATGTATAACGCTCGTTTGATTGGTAACGTTTTCGTCGATCTGGCCCAATCCTGTGATGTTCTATAAATACAAAGGTAATATTAACAACCCTGAAATTGAAACAAACTCGGTTTAATTTCATTCATTTCGAGAGTTTTTAGTATTATCTTCAACAATAAAATATTTATTTTTATTATATTTATGGAAAACTGAGATTATAAAGCTAAAACACAAGTGATTTATTACTCGTACCATTGACGAAGACCAAACTCGTTGCCAAATCTCTTTGCAATACGAAAGTGCCTGTAATAACTGTTATTGTGTATAATTCGAAGTACTCTTTTGAATTATATAAATATGTTATTTATTTTTATTTTATTTTTTATACGAACACCGCTCAAGAGTCCCAACTGCTCCCAACCGTTTGGAGCCAGTGAGACTATGGCATCCCCAATTGAGGAATGTTGTGAGGCTGATGTCATTGGGGAGGGGAAGTAAGGTGGGGAAATACTTGGCTATTCAGATCTGGTCACCAAACACGGCTAAAAGCCATTTCAATCAACGTTTCAATTCTGAATGGTAGTCTTTCACCAGGGCGATCTTCCAGTCTTTCTGAGAGTGTCTTCCACTCTGGAACGCGGGAAAATATAACATATATTATTTTTAAATTAATTAATTGTGAAACAGCACAAATTAATTAAATATAATATACTTGCCCACGCCGGGATTTGAACCCGCGACCTTCGGATTCGTAGTCGAGAGCCTCACCCCTCGACCACGGAGGGCACGGTTATTATTAAGTTCTGCAAGTATTTCATTATCGTGACAGCTGTTTCGGCGTTCAAAGACAATTTCAAACTGTGGTTAGGCCATACTTCGAAGAGAGATTATTTATCTGAGTAAATCGGTGTTTTAAAAACAATATTAATAAAACATTTCAAACGCCACAATAATATAAGTGGATGGGTGTAAAAATATCGTATAAGTTAGTGGTCCAAATTTGGCCTACCGACAGTTAGAAAATTGCTGTGAACGCTGAAACAGCTGACACAATAGAAACAAAAAAACTTAAATACTTCAGATGTTTGAAATTTTGTGAAAATTAATCAGGTGGCAGTGGTTATGAGCGTATTATTTTCATTTACGACAACAAAAAGATGTAATAACTAATGAAAACGAAAATATACAAGAACAAAACATGTTGTACGCTCTTCTTGTCAGTTTTAAAGCTAACGGTGCTTGTGGAAAGGATAATAATATATTTTCTTTAAAAGATTTGTAGTCACTTCGTGGCGTTATTATTAATACACTAATTAGAATTACTGTGTTTATATCACTTTTTAATATTTAAATATCAACAAGTTTCGAAAGCAAAGCTTTCCAGATCACGATTAACAGTATAGTAAGAATATTTATATATATATATATATATAATAATAATATTTAATGTAGGATCAAGAAATAGTAGGACTGAATTCATAATTATTTTTTATTGAACTAATCGGTACAAATCCTTAGTAGTTTTCGAAATAGCACCATTGTGCTTCGAAACAGAATCCCCTTTGGAGATGCCGTCATGGTCTTTTGGACGTCTTCTACGGAGCTGTATCGGTTTCCCTTGAGGTCGGAGGAAGAGGAAGAAGTCCGACGATCGTTGGTGTGCCATTCGGTGCTCTGGCGTTTGGTCTCCGGGTCGTACTCAAAATACCACGTTTCGTCACCGGTAATCACATTTTTAAGGAAATTTAGGATTTCTTGGATACAGTTCCGAATTTCCTGGAAAATTTTAACACGATTCATTTTTTGTTCATCACTCAGGACTCTTGGCACAAACTTGGCGCACACCTTTCGCATGGCCAAATCCTCGGTACTATTTTTTTGGATACTACCGTACAAAATCCCTAACTCATCAACAATCACACGAATGTTCGAATGAGATCAGGAAGGCGTTTACTTTGGCCACATTTTCATCAATTCTTGAAGTTGACGGGCTTCGAGCGCGCCGGTCGTCTTCAACAGCTTATGCCACTAGAACACTGTTGAGCGGTTTATGGCAGCATCCCCGTAGGCGTCCTTAATCATTCCGAGGGTCTCCGACTTTTCCCGACTTTGACGCAGAATTTGATGGCGGAGCGCTGCTCGATATTTTTCTCCATCTTGGATCGCAAGAACACTTCTTAACCGAGTTTCACGGAAATCAACGTGCTTATTCTCCGCTTGCCCGCAGATGACTGGAAAAAATATCGATTCGTTGGATGGCTCCCCACTACCACGCCCAGGTGGTCTGACTCCCCTTAACCGCTCAGTTCGCGCTACAGAAATTCAGTCCTACTACTTCTTGATCCTACCATGTATGTCTATACTTGTCATTATTTTTAGTATACCGTTTATCCTGATGAGGGAATCCTTCGAAAAACATGTTGATATTTATATATTAAAAAAGTGGTGTAAACAAAGTTATTCTTATTAATGTAATAATAATATGTGTTTGATAATAATACAATAATATAAATAATAATAATAATGCGATACGAAACGCAGTCTCCAGGGCGTCCATTGGACTCAGGTCATTAAAACCGCCCGCGTTCTCTGAGTAACGTATCTTCACTTTTTCATCTAAGGTAGTAACCATGTTTTTTCATACGGGCAGCACATTTCGTCGTACATATCTGTACATTCTGCGACCATCTACCAGCACATTAGTGACTCGAACAATCTATAAAGAAGGGTGGAAAATTCAACTTCAGAACGTAATAAAATCATTTCTGCGCCAGTGAAAATATTGTAAATGCCCGGAGGCCTTATAAAATATTAATATATCGCGCCATATCGCATCCCGTGTACGGGCGGCCTCCGACATAAATTTAAATAATTTGACGGTGAAATACGAATACGTTCCGATACGCATTTACGTAATTCTGGATTGCAAATAAGCGACCTTGCCTTGCAAAAAATAATGATGGGATCAGGGTGATAACGTAGGAAGTCTAAAATTTTTGATTTTGCAAAAATAGTAGAAAACTAGCAAAGCACGTTCTGTTACTTTACTACCACATTATTCACCGTGCCTTCGTCGGAGTGGATTATAACCGAATATAATATACATTTTATAACATCAACCTTATAAAGAGGTGATTATGGTAGGTATCATACTCACGTTCAAGACTTGTTAATATTATCCTCCATTTTTATAAATCCCATACTATTGGCTGCTATCCTTATGATAATTGCAATCATCATGAAGTATGATATCGGTGTAAATAGCGTAAATTGAACTGGTCTCATTAGCTTAATTGGTTAAGCGGTTACCCCGGATAGGTAGAGGTCCTGGGTTCGAGTCCCAGATGCGACTGAAATCGTTTTAATTTCTGTTGTTTTTTCGGTTTCGTGGTTCATTTTGGGATGTGTTAATATTGTCTTCTTCAACGATTAAATTAATGTAGTTTCACCAAATCGCCGAGTGGAGTCGCCTTCCAAACCACTCGTTCAGTCATCTCAAAGGAACAGCTCCCCATAACAAGGTCAAAATGCCTTTTAATGACTTTTAAAAGGAGTGTGAAACCCCCTTTCCCCAAACTAAAATCTGTCAATAATTTTAAATTTCCAACGAAATATTTGAAAACGGTGTAGTTACTGCAACATTATCCAGGGAGCGGAAAACCTGGCCTAACTTAGCAGCTTTTTATCATTGTCAACATACTTTAGTGGTAACTGAAAATAAAATAATTGTCCAACTTAAATAACACCGTTTATGTGTTCATTGTAGGTACTATTCTTTTGACTGCTGATTGGAATAAGAGGACCGTACTAACTTTAACCCCAATTTGACTTCTTTTCTGTATTCTACATTTTTCACTCACGCATGCTTTAACTTCAAATACAAAGGATATTTTAAAAATAAGTTTACACACGTTTTAAAGTAGTGCGACATGCAAATATGAAGTCTTGTATCACGCCTCAATGCAGTTTATTTTAATGGGGTACTGGGACCTGGTGACAATTTATTTATTTAAGTTTTAATCAAGCAGGAGTGGGTGGAGAGTGCAATCCCAATCTGCCATATTACATTCAATATATATACGAATATAAATAGTGAAATAAGAAAACGGTGAAATAAGAATATTAAAACATATATAATTACATCAAATAACTAACTAACTAACCATCATGCCGTTTCCTCGCAGGGGTAGGCTGAGAGGATGGACCGCCAAACAAATCGATCTTGGCATACACTCCTTGCTTCATTCAATTTCATACAACGTCTCATACATTCTCTCCTGACTGACTCTCCGACTTCTGACATGGCCCGACTCAAGTATTTGATTCACTCGATCGTTCCATGTCTTCCTCGGACGTCCCCAGCTTCTTTTTCCATTCAGATTCGGGTCAAATATTCTCCTTACACTCCTTTCTTCATTCATTCGCTCTACATGCCCAAACCATCTGCGTCCCTTTCTTAATCTTGCTCACTACGCTTACATCAGTCTTGCATTCTTTACGAATCTCAACATTTTCCAGTTTTATAATACATTCGTCTCAGAGATCTCATTTCTACAGCATTCAGTCCACTTCCATCCTTCCTCTGCCAGTTCCATGCCTCACTGCCATACATCAGGGTTGGTGAATGTAAATGAAAGAAAATGATAAAGATAATAGTTAATAATAACATAGAATAAATTAAAGAAATTTAATTTAAGGGAACGTCTTTCACGGTGGTAGCCGCATCATCTGCATCCATCGCTCATTGAGTGGAAAGCTGAAAAACTCGAATGCCGCCACAACAATGGCATTGCTTGACTTCATTGTCCTGCCCCAGAAGGCTAGTCGATGGCAAAGTAAGGCGGTGGAATGAGTGGACCCTCCCTTGAGTGAACATGGTAGAGGCACTGTAGAACCTTGGAAGTTGCAGACGTTGCCTGTATGTAAGACGTAGCCATTGTAGTAAAAAAAAATACATTTTGAGCTGATTCCCCTCTATATAAAAAGTGGTAAATTCTCAATCGTCGTTAAAATAAAGAGTAATTAGGTAATGTAGAGTTCTGCAGAGTAATTGAAGGAGTGACATCTGTTGACGTTTTGAAAGGAGAAAAACGTGCTGTTTAATACATACTTTATTTTAACTTGTTTCGTAAACTTCTTATTCGATTACGTTGATGCACGATTCATGTCAAACAGTTAAAGCTCCCAAACTTTCAATAGCAAACACGCGAAGCTCGAGAGATAAATGGCAATTCGTTTTAGTTTTGATACCAGAATAAACTTATACCTTTTCGAACAATTTCTCCAACCATCTCTACATTTATATACATATCGCAACTGAAAACGATTTAACTACCAATCGGTACGGACCTGAAAACGTCGCGTTATTTTTGGCTAAGTTCGCGTTATTTTTGGGAAAAGCGGTGTTATTTTTCAGGAAAAGCGGTGGTATTTTGCAAACGAAAGTGGTGTTATGTTCTCCCTTTGGTATTTTACAATAAAAGTGGTTCATTATTTTTTATTTTGTTTTACTATATTTGTTTTGCTTTTTAAATTTTTATTTCGTTTGTTAATTTTTTAATGACCTTTGACAAAGAAATATTTAGAGCGCGTAATGGTACCCTCTTACCTTCAAATACTAGAATATCGCGTGAAAAATAGGAAAATTCGTCTTATTTAACAAAAAAAAATGCGAGTTTCGCGTTGTCGTTAGCGCGAAACTTTCAGATCTACTAATCGGATGATGAATTTAGGGATGAGAGAGGTGATCATCAGAAGCTTTCCCCTTTCTCGACCCCTTACTTATTTATTCATTTAACACTTAAAAGTTGATTTTATATTTTTTTGGTGAAACATATTATTTTTAAAACCTTTTACGATCCTGGCTGTTTCTAATATAAATTCGAACACTGATTTATTTACACATTAGTTTGTGTGACACTAGAGTTAAATATGTTTAAGAATACTTAATCATTAATAATAAGTTTTCTTTTTAATTTATTACTTTTTCTATTTATAATAACAAAATTTAATACATATTTTCATCAAATACAACAAAATTTTTTTTTTTTTGAAAAATCTTTTCACAAAAATTAAATCATAAATAAAATACACATATTAAAAAAAAAATTATTGCAAACCTGCCGTTTTTAGTTGTTCCGTATCGGGAACCAAATGACGGTCCTCATAATAACCGTTCTATCTCCCTTTCTCTTAAGCTTCTACATGTGTTTTAGAAAGAGTTAATACCAGATCTCAATTTACACCACATTTTGATAGTAGACTTAAACGGTTAACATAATATACATAATAAAGAAAATAAAAATAATTGCAAACCTGCCATTTCCAGTTGTTCCGTATTGGGAACCAAATGACGGTCTTCATAATACCCGTTTTATCTCCCTTTCTCTTAAGGTTAGACATGTGTTTTAGAAAGAGCCAATATCAGATCTCACTTTACATCACATTTTGATAGTAGACTTAAAGGGTTAACATAATTTTCAATACAGTTGATATAACTGTATGACTATGTCTATACAAATAGATGCTGAAGAATGCATTAAGTTCGTAGTCACATAAAAAATGCGTTTTTTATAAATATAATACAAGCAACTAATCAATTTTTATGTTTTGAGCGCCAAAAAGGTATTTATTTAAAAAAAAAGAAACGTTTCCAGGTTACGAAAAATATGACAATATTTGAAAATCTCCTACTACCATCACAGTAAGCGAATGATGTTGCTTGTGTCGTGATGGAGGACTAAGCCAGCTGATAAATTGAACTCACGACACCTGAGTGGGACCAGACGCAAAGCTAACTTAGTCAATGATCGGTGTTATTTATATATATTTTTTATAAATGGATGACAATACTAGGTTTAAGAATGCTTTGAAAGAAATTGGTTTCAATGCGATGTTGAAATTATTTTTATGACAATGAATTCTGCAAGTATACAATCGATATTAGACTTATCGAAGTGCTCATACTTCTTAAACCGTTCTATTTTTAGGCTGTTTGATAATGCTCTCGGAAGGTGAAACAGCTGTTACGCGTAATAATAACTACCCAGCAAAATCTTTTTTTCATAAATAAACCGTTTTTTAAAGTAAATAATAGTAGTTATTATTAAAAAATTTAAAGAAAGTAAAATATATTCCAATTTGTTTCGCATTATGCCAAAAAATCTTGTTTCATGTTTCCTGAGGATTAGGATTTTAAGATCCATGCGATAAAATCCCAAGTACAATATCAAAATAAGAAATTTCCATAACCAATGTTTAAAGTCAAAAAGGGAAACTTCCCCGAGCGTTTCAGGCTGAAAATGTTCTTAAAAGTTTCTGAATCCAGTTGAAATTGAGATCTAAAAATACTGAACGGAAGATAGAATTCACTGAATGGAAATCCAGAAAACAAGATTGGAGGTAGTCCTCAAATAAAGAGACTACGAAATTGTTTGAGCAACAACTATGGAACGAGTTTCATCGTTATTTTTTTTACTACCTGGGGCGCTATTCCCGTTATTTTTAAGGATAATTCCGTAACTTTTTCCTTAGGGTTAAAACCTTCTTACTTAACTGCGGTTCCGGTTCTTTCGGATGACAGTTGTCAGCTGAATTCAGCGAGCGACATTCATCAGAAAAGTCAATATTTGCGATGTTTTAACAGGAGAAAAACTCAACATTAAGTATGTTACCAATTACGTTATTATTTACTTTAAATATAATTAGTTATTAGACATTATTAAACATTATATAGATGTTGACATTTTCGACAATTGACGGCAAGCGGGACATTGAAGAGAGTCGGTACGACCCGCCGAGTCCAATGAATTCGATTCCGAAGGCGGTGGACAGACTCCGAGTTTGCAAATTCGGATTCACTCATTCCGAACTCACACTCAAGGAACGACAAAGGTTTTGGATTGAAATCAGAAACGAAAGGCGCCCCTATTCATTAGTGTAATATGATCGATTTTTGATCCCGGAACGGCGGACCTCCGCGAACTGAAAGGAACAAAGACCGAGTCCGAGAAATCGAGTCCATGTGGCTAAACTCGGAATTGAAACCGATTTTTTAAAAAGTGGAATGACCCACCTCGACGGCCAGAACATTTTCAAATGTCACTTTTAGAACCAGAGACAAAACAGGTCATTACTGTCTAATGAGGTAGGTACCTTTTTATAAAACGTGATTCTTCGTTAAAAGGCTTATTTATGATATTTAAAAATAAAATAAAAATGCATTAAAATGAATTATAATATATAGTGTAATTGTTTTTAAAAGTTTTGTTCAAAATATTATGTCACTTGAAGATATTTCATCAATTTGTGTTTTCAAATAATCTCTTAAATACCTATTTAGGATCGTTTTACTATGTCTCACCGGAATTCTGCAGTTAATCAAGAAGGCTTTAACCCTTAGGAAAAAGATAAGGAATCTTCCTTAAAAAGAACGGGAATAGCGCCCCAGGATTCGAAAATATCATGAAATTTATTTAAAAGCTAGCTAATGTGCCCCGATGAAATTTATATAAACGATATTAATATAAAAGCTAGCTGATGTGGCCCGATGAAATTTATATAAATGAAATTTATATAAAAGCTAGCTGATGTGGACCGATGAAATTTATATAAACGATATTTATATAAAAGCTAGCTGATGTGGCCCGATGAAATTTATATAAACGAAATTTATATTAAAGCTGGCTGATGTGGCTCGATGAAATTTATATAAATGAAATTTATATAAAAGCTAGCTGATGTGGACCGATGATATTCATATAAACGATATTTATATAAAAGCTAGCTGATGTGGCCCGATGAAATTTATATAAACGATATTTATATAAAAGCTAGCTGATGTGGCCCGATGAAATTTATATAAACGAAATTTATATAAAAGCCAGCTGATGTGGCCCGATGAAATTTATATAAACGAAATTTATATAAAAGCTAGCTGATGTGGCCCGATGAAATTTACATAAACGAAATTTATATAAAAGCTAGCTGATGTGCCTGATGTGACCCGGCCTTGCTCGGAATTTTTTTTTTGGAATAAAGTTATGAAATTATTGCTCGTCATTAGGGTGCCATAATTGATTTGACAGCAGGAGTAACTATCTTCAAATAAAGAAACATTCATTTGAATATTTTATTTGATTCCAAACGTTTATTTTTTCAAAATATACCTAAATCATAAAGTTCTTAAGTAGGTACCTACTCGTGTTTTCCATTTTGAAAATATTCTACTAAAAAAAACTTTCTTTTGAATATGTAATCTGTGGCTAACCAGAGTGTTATATCTATGGGCTAACCTAAATAAAACATGGCGGGTTCAATGTTTTTCATAGTAATTTTTAACACTTTTACATATTGGATTTCATTCAAACTACACTCTAAATCTTCCCGGCACTAATAAGAACAAACTGTGCTATTTTCAGCGAAACCGGTCCAGTAATTTTCGATAAAATCGAGAACAAACAAACAAACAACCTACATTGATTTTTATATATAAAGATATCATATTTGTAGAAATCACTTACTTTGTCACTTGCCACAATTATAATTCGAAAAAAAGGAATTTGTTTAGAACCACTTCAATTTAATATAATGATCGATCGGATTTGGAAGTACCCTTCCCTCGTCAGGACTATATTAAAACTACAAAATGATAGACATACATTAATATTTAGGTGTTGGAGCGGGAGACGACTTAAGGGGAAAGGGTAATTAAGGCTTTTTCAGGTGGAACCGAGCGGTTCACCGGAAAAAAATATCTAGAAGAGAACTATAAGATAAATTTACTTTGTTATTCAATATACTAGATATAATATTAAAACCGTAAACCACTTGGTTCCTCTCCTTTAGTCGCCTTCTACTCCAAAACCTAAATATTCATGTATATCTGTCATTATGTTGCATCTTAGGAGAGTTTTAATATAATCTTGACGAAGGAAGAGCACTTAAATTGAAGTGGTTTAAAAAAATTTCATGTTTTTGTATTATATAATAGATCATTTGAACCCTGCTTATAAAGGTCTCATTCGTAGAAACCAGGGGAAAAGTCTAATTTACCTAGCTTCTATATTTGAATTTTATATACGTGAGGTTGGTCAAAAATACACACCGAAATTATTTACATTTTCTATTTAACCCTTTGACTTTACCGAAAGTTGTGTAAAGAGTGATGAATATTCAGCTAATTCAATGCTCTTTATTTGGAAGTTGAGAGAAATCATTAATGTTCGCTTTAGATGTTTGAAGTTTTAGACAAATATTACAGTGATTTTAAATTGGGCGAAAATGTAAATTGAAATTGTGAAAATGTAACGATCGTGTTGATTCACGAATAATTGGTACCTACTCGATGAGATATATTTAAAAACGTTATTATAGGCAATACATATTCATGCTTGACATATCGTAGCAGGAAAGCAATATTGCTGTAACAGCAATACGTAAAAAAAACGCAGGGTTTTGAGGCTTATGTATACATTAAAAAAACGTAATATTTACAAAACGAAGAGTTTTTAGAGTTACGGACCCGGATAGATCGACATAGAAAAAAAACATTGTTTGAATGGTGTATACAGAGCAATTTTGCGGGCAGTGGTGGTTACAACAGTGTGGCTTTCCTACGACGATTTATAGATTTTGAAGGTACTGTCAATAATTAATAAATGCAGAGATAAAATGAAAGAGAGAATTGAAAGAGGTGGGCTTGGGCGAAAAGATGAGTAGTCTGCAAGTATGTTGCCTGTTGTATGCTGATGATGCGGTGCTGATTGCTAACAGTATGGAAGATCTACAGTCTCTCGTATCTAGGATGAACGAAGTATGTGTGAAGAATGAGCTAATGATGAATGTAAGTAAGTCTAAAGTCATGGTGTTTAAGTACGAACATAGTGTGCAATATAGTTGTGAATTATGAATACTTGGAGAAGGTCGATGAGTTTGTGTATTTGGGAAGTATGTTTACGAGAGATGGAAAGACTGATAGGGACATTGAAAGAAGGGTGAATGCAGGAAACTCCATTAACGGGGGACTGAACGCGGTTGGCGCAAACAAAAAGTTGTCCAAAGAAGCGAAGCTAGCAGTCCACAATGGAGGGCTGATACCAACCCTGATGTATGGCAGTGACCCATGGAACTGGCAGAGGAAGGATGAAAGTAGACTGAATGCTGTAGAAATGAGATCTCTGAGACGAATGTGTGGTAAAACCATGGATGATCGTGTGAAAAATGTTGAGATTCGTAAAGAATGCAAGGCTGATGTAAGCGTAGTGAGCAAAATTAAGAAACGGACGCTTAGATGGAATGAACGAAGAAAGGAGTGTAAGGAGAATATATGACCCGAATGTGAATGGAAGAAAATGCCGGGGACGACTGAGGAAGGCATGGCACGATCAAGTGAATCAAATATTTGAGTCGGGCCATGTCAGAAGTCGGAATAACAGAAGAGAATGTATGAGACGTTGTATGAAAGTGAATGAAGCATGAAGTGTATGCCAAGATCGAGTTGTTTGGCGGTCTGTCCTCTCTGCCTACCCCTTCGGGGAAACGGTGTAATGATGGATAGTTACTTAGTTAGTTAGATAATATGAGATGTAATAATAGGTACATTAAATACAAGTGTTTTTTTTTTAATTACTTAGTTTTATTTTGCCTTTCCTGGGTATCCAAAATTTCACAGTCTTTGCCGACTAAAAGCCCCCGCTATTTAGATATGATCACTTAATACAGCTAAAGTAATTTTAAGTAAAGCTTCTTCTTTCAATGGTGGTCTCAAGAACGATATTAAAACAACATTTCGGTAGGTACTGGAGAAAGCTCACCCAAGATAGACTTTTCCCTTAATCTTTATGTATTCTATCCCACGCATATAGATAATTTAATAAAGACCTCAGGGTCACTAGTACTAAGGAAAACATGTCTTGAATAAATTCAATTCAATTTTCGTTTTTCCCAATAAGACCGATCACCGAATCGAACACGTAAGAATTTGACTTAACCCCTATGTTGCTACACATACTCGTAATCAAAGGGAGACTGTTTGTAGTTTTTCAAGTTCGGGTATGTATTTATTGTGCATTGAATATTTAATACTGACTACTTTATTATCATCTTTTGCGGCCAACTGAATAAATGAGAGCATAAGATCCTTTTGATCAGAAAATTTGCTACCCTTTAAAATTTTCCTATAATTACGGCTTGTGGTTTATTTTTCTTAGGGTAGGCACAATTTTTCAGCCTTATGGAATGCACGCCACTGCTCGTAATTCGTATAACGATGGAAAGCAAAAACATCTTATGCGCGACAATCGCTTTATTCAGGCATATGCATATGAGTGTAACAGCACGTGCGAGACGGACTTTATCCAGCGATTCTTGAGCATATTTGGAGTAAAAATGTAGAAGCCGTTTTCTGTCCGATGAAAAAAAAATTAAATGTAATTAGGGTTTTCCGACAAAATTTTCTGTATTTTCTAAATAACTTTGATGGTATATGAAGTTTTTTAACACCTTTTTTTTTAGAAACGTAAACTGTTTTTAATTATTTGAGTAATTTTTAGTGCCTTTTTAAATAATCTGACTAACTAAGCGTTTAATCATCGTTGGTACTGTAACAAAGAATATTTTTATATTTCTCCCGTATTTAGAATTAAAGGATATAATCGAACTATAAACTATTTTAAGACGTTCTGTAAATATATTTTTTCGCATTTGTTTTAAACATTAAAACATATTTTCACAACTCAGCGTTTCGAAGAATATATCATTAGTTTAAAACATAATTTTATAGTAAGATTACAACATAAAAATCATCTAAACACTAAAAAAAAACAGCTGTCGTACGACGTCATGCGGTAACATAGCTTTAATTGATTTTGACTACTGACGTGCATAAAGCAAGAAGTTTGATAAGATGGCCGTGTAGTATTCCACCCTCTTAGTCATCCCCTGTGAAGAAACTAATCCGTTTTCACGAATTTCATGAATAGGGTAATTAATAAAACTTTAAATTAAACCAACAAACTAAATTATTTTTAATATTGGATATAGAGCTTGTTATTTTTCAAGAAACTTTAATTTGAAATTTCAAAGACCAAAAGTTTTTCGTTTTAAATTAAAATTATTACTCCACACCAAGAGCGAGTCAATTCTTCAAACATTTCTAAAAAGTAATTGTTCTTGTACAGAATGACTGCCAAAAAAAAAAACTGTTGTAAATGAAAGCCTAAATACTAAAATTGCTCTCTGATAAAGTTGGTAATTTGTGGCCCCTTCTTTTCACTTTGTTGGTTCCGAATTAGGAACATTTTGCATTTAGAAAGCTTTCTCTGTGCAAATGTAGCAATTTCACAAGTTAACTCTGGTCTGATTAACTCATATTACGTAATAAAAGGGTAACTTTGTGGCGGGACATTTTAAAAGAAATAAGAAAACTGAAAAACACATTTATTTACACATTTTTTTTAATGTGTCGTTTTGTCCCGCTGAACAGCTAATCTCTAGAAGTGTGGTTTGTATCGATTTAAACTGATAGCACTAATTTGCACAAGACCTTTGACTTTTAGGCCCCAGATGGGCTGATGGAAATGTTTTTCGGCTGAAGAAAGATATGTGTCGATGGATATCAAAAGTCATTAAGTCCATTTAATGACAAACTTACAGAAATGTGGTAATCTGTATTTAATACAATATATCATCATAAATAGAGAATATTTAGAACTTTAGTGGTTATAAAACACTTGTTACCACTATTTATTTCATGATAAGTTAAAAAAATTATATAATTACATGTTGGAAATTAATTTGAAAAAAAAAATATTATGGACTTTAATTATTTTTAAAAATGTTTGATTTTACATTACTGTACTTTTGTGCGTTTTTTAAAACAGTGGGCCGCCATTATTATCATTATGGCGGCCATGAATGCGAAATTCTTGTCTCTGATTGGCCGAAAGGACTTTATTAAATTTGGTACGTATCAAAACGTTTGAAAAAATAGCAAATTTAAAAAATATATTTCTTACAAAAAAAAATTTACTTTTTAGGGTTTGAAAAATATCGTCGTATGCAGAATTTATTTCTGTTTACATCAAATATTTGATATCAACACATATTAGATATTTTAAAATGTTCACGCGAAGTAAGGTAAAATTAAGAATACTTCCGGCACACAGACACGCCCACAATACCTTTCGATTAGTTTATCTGTGCAGTGTTTTTCAGAAGCCCGTTAATAATATTACTATGTAGTTTATATGAAAATAAATTGGCGAATAGAAAATAATGATTGTGAAATTTGACATTTCAATCCAATTTTATTACTCTTGCTTTTTATATATAGTTGACACATCATGTACATTATTAAATACACATTTGTATTCAAATTTAATCATATTATGGATTATGAACACATGCAATTGAGGTGAAGAATCACAGGACAGTGCTATAAATTTATGTTTTTGTTTTTTTTTTGACGTACAATTACACTGAATACATAACACAAAATGATATAAATAAGCGAGATATAAAAAAAGAACAGCACATACATAATACATGAATGAAGTAATGACAAACATTGGACAAAACTATACATTTGAGAGAACACTCAAGTCAAAGCATGAACAAGGTCTTGGTAGAGTCCACGATTTTAGACATTATAAATAATATCTTCTAGTTTTAATTTCTTAAAGCCCTAAAAAAATCATTTAGACTGGTACCAAAAATATCAACGTCCTGGCTTGAGTTAACAAGTCTCGACATGTGCTGTTATTATTATTTATAGTTTACGTCGTTTGATATAAGCCGAAGATAATAGCTCTGTCATAAGGAAACTTTAAAGGAAATACTAATTTTGGAAGCAGGTATATAATTGATTACTTGATAATAAGTCGAAGGTACTTTTATTTGCAATTTCAAGGTGGAAGATACTCCCAGCATATCCCTGGTGAAAGACCATCATTCAGAATTGAAACAGTGCTTAAAATGGCTTTATCCTTGTTTAGTAACCAGAATTGAAAAGTCAGGTTCTTCACAAACTCACTCTTCTCCATATTCTTCCCCTTCCACTGCCAGAATTTTGTTTTTTTTTTGTGTGAAGTATTCAGATTTAAACAAAAGAGACTTGATTTCGTCTTTGTTCTATAATTAGGTCAAATTACCCAGGTTCTCCCAAACCATCTCTTTTCTTTCTAATCCAACTTCTCCTACCCCGTTTCCTTCCCCCTTAAACATTCCCTATTTCGAGAGTGCCGTTGTCCCACTGGCTCTGAGCTATTTAAAGCATTCTGATAAAAGTAACCACACCTCTTCAAGTAACATTTTAAAATATAATGCATTCTAATTGCCCATGATTTTGACAAGCTTGAATAGCCATTCAATCCAACGCATATAACTTCACGTCGAAAACGTCCGCGAACTGTAATTTACTTTTCGATTTTGTAAAAAAAAAACTTTTTTTGCTTTAAATTACCAAAAAGTTTTTGCTGAAAAACAACATCACGTTTTCCAAACTTCACATAAAATAAAGCGAATTTCATCAAAAATAACGCAAACTGCGATGAATAACGTAAAAAATTTCAGATAACTAGCAAAGCCAAGTGCCAACATGAGATTCCTTTTCAACGCATGACTAGCCACAAGGCACGAGAAAATAAATAAAATAAAACTACGGTTTTCATTACAAGACTTGTATCGTTCATAACATATTGTATCTTGTCCTTCTGTGAAACGGTGATACTTAGAATCAATTTTAAAAACGAACAATTTTCCGGTCATTTATCGAAAACAAAGGCATTCGAGGATATCCGGCTGATCCATTCTATTTCAGTGTGATCGCAAACGAATCAGAAATAAAACCGCTTATACGAGAACCGCGTATAGCGAGTACATCATTGTAATGTTTTTTATACAAAAAGATCGAATGAAGCAAATTAATCAATTCTATGTTTCTTTCATATCATGAGATACTTAAATTATAATAAAATATATTAAAAAAATGCACACAAGAGCGAAAAAATAATTATTTCACGATAATTTGATTTGAATTTATCAACATGGATAAATTAACTCATATTCGATTAAAACATATCTTATATTTTAATCGAGTATGATAATATACAATTGCAATAAAGAATCGGATATTAATCCGAGACACTGTTTAGTTTGCAATTGTGTTCGTTAAGGACTTTGTGAACATCATAAAGTTAGCTGCCAATAATATGAGATTAAATATGGAAAATAATATAGACAAATCTTGAATTTGAGATATGATATCGATGAAGATGACATCAATTGAACTGGTCTCATTAGCAAAGTTGGTTAAGGGGTTGCCCCGGATAGGCAGAGGTTCTGGGTTCGAGTCCCAGATGCGACTGAAATCTTTTTATTTTCTGTTTTTTGTTTGTTTTTCCGGTTCATCTTTCCTTTAGGTTATGTTAATATTATTTTCTTCAACGATTAAGGTACAATTGATTGACATAGGGAAACATACTGTTTTTAGTGTATTTTTATTTAATACATTTCGTAATAATCTGAAAATATTTGTCAGTTTTCGTATACGGTTTGTGGACAATAATTAAACGATAAAACATTCATTAAATGATAACACTAAGATGACTCAACGAAAATGAAAGTAAGTAAAAACATAATGGTTAAAGTGCATATTTTTAATTTTACCCAATTAATTCAACCAATTAACCAAATCAATAAATTCGTCTTAATTTCCGAGAGGAGATGCTTCTACATCATATTCCAAGACAATTTAATAAAAAAACTTTTTTCTTTTTCAACTTGCAAAGGCAAGGAAGATAATTACATGAAAAGGCATTTTTTTGTATTCCTTAGATGTATTTATCAAAATACCGATTTAATAGATGTTAAATTAAAATCTAATTCACATATCAAAATTACAAACATAAAAGTTTACATAATCGAGTTATGTTGTTTTGCCTTGTTTCTTCGAAACGAACTGTCAAACACGAATGTGAAGAACAAATTTCAAAGACAATGTGAGTGACTTAATATAGTCATAATAATGAAAAAAAATATTTCCATTTTTTTAAATATCTAATTTTTATTTGAATTTAAAAAAAAATATTAGAGGGGATGGAGCAATGTCCAATGAGAATTTTTTTTGAATAGTAGGGAATTGATGAAACCATGGTTGTGATGGGATATTCCTTTATGTCAAGGCATAGAAGGCTCCTTTGGATTAACAAACATTGTGGTATCATCTCCTTGCAGCGTAAAATGCAAATTTTATGTAATAATACCTTATCTTGTGTTTGTACGTCTTATGTTCTTAGGTGACCTTTGAACGGATAATATAAATATTGATTAAACTATGCGGTAATTTGCTCGTCTTCGTCACCGGCCTCCGTGGCCTAATGGATAAGGCATCGGCCTCCTAAGCCGGGGATTGTGGGTTCGAGTCCCACCGGAGGTACAATTTTTTTTTTTTTAATAAAATGGTAAATCTGCTTAATTCATTATTTTACAAATTGATACATGAATACCATATTTTAGCACGTTTTTAATACATGAAAACTGAATATCTGAATTATAAGATAACTAAACATCGTGGCAGGTAAAAAAAATGTAAGCGAAATTTCTACTTTGTTTGGATAGGCCGGCGGATAGAACGCTTGATTAGTAGAGACCTGAAAATTATGCCTTTGCAATAAGGCGAATTTTTACGCGAAAAATCCGAATTTTACCCATTTTCACGCGAAAAACTAAATATGTATTTTATAATGTGTTCAAAAGATTGATATTCACTTTGTGGCGTCATTATTAATAAATGAATTAAAAATATACTTAGTATTCACCACTTCATTAATATACACAGATTTCGAAAGCGGTGCTTTCTTCATCAGGAATATACAGAAATTCTATATATATATATTCTATGAATTCCTGACGAAGAAAGCATCGCTTTCGAAACATGTAGATTTCTGTGTATATTAATAAAGTAGTGAATACAATGCATATTTTTAAATTAAATTATAGATAATATTTTGTTTTGAAGGGTTTTAACCACTACGTACATTTTTTATATAATTTTATTTATTTGCTACCGGTTTCGACACATCCGTGTCATTCACTATGTCGAAACCGGTAGTAAATAAATAAAATTAATTAATAAATGTGCAAATTGGATAAAACTCTTGAAAACAAAATGTCTAGAAATTGTTAGATAGTTAATGCTCAAAAAATACAAAAAAAAACTAATTAATTTATTTTCTGATAAATAACCTCGAATTTTCATGTTTTTCACCTGGAATTCTGTTTTAAAATGAGAAAGTAATATTGCATGTTCTAAATATTTCTTTGTCTATGGTTTTGACAAGCTTGAATAGTTATAACATGTAATGTAGCCAACTTCACGTCAAAACGCCGCGTGTTGATATCCTTTTATCGATAAAAAAATATTTTATCAAAAATAAATACCGTAAAAACAGCAAAAAACTAAAAACAAAAAAAAACACCACGTTTTTTGTAAAATATCAAAAAGGTAACATAACACTACTTTCTTCCAAATATGTGGTAAGATAACACCACTTTCTTTAAAGACAAAAAAAAACACCACGCACTTTGTAAAATATCAAAAAGGTAACATAACACCAGTTTCTTACAAAAATATGGTAAGATAACACCACTTTCTTCCAAATATGTGGTAAGATAACACCACTTTCTTCCAAGTATATGGTAAGATAACACCACTTTCTTCCAAATATATGGTAAGATAACACCACTTTCTTTAAAATATATGGTAAAATAACACCACTTTCTTCCAAATATATGGTAAGATAACACCACCTTTCAGGTCCATCGATTAGCAGTCAGACGGATTGAGCCACTAAGACAAGTTTATTTACTTCTCATTCATTATCTAAAGTTACACTACTAAGAAAACTTTCTTAAACATATCGTCGATAATTTATTACCACAATTGAGATTAATTAATTTTTTTTAATACCCATGTTCTTTTTATGTGATCTATATTACGATATATTATTTACCCTATATTTAGTTAGAAAAAACATACTAGTCGGTATTCCCAGATGTTCCTACTGGAATGTTTTTTTAACATTACACAAACTGCGATGCACTTGCATATACATATTTAACTATTAATTATTTTTAATCAGTGAAGATAATATTAATAACTATCAAAATGAAACATGAAATCGAAAAGACACAAATTAAAAAAGATAACCATAGAAGCCAGGACTTCATGGTCTACCCGCGATCTTTGGGTGTTATCGGTTACCCCAACCCGTCCCGTCATTTTCATCGGTATTATACTTCGATTTCTAAGAACTGTTAATATCATCTTCAATAAACTGCCACATTTTTTTCCTGCTACCTTTTTATCATGACTACAAGCTTCCACCCGAATTTATTTATTTTCGATTTTATTTATTCGGGGTCGAGTCCCAGCTGCTACCGACATCTTTTTCTTTTCTGTGTCTTTTCGGTGTAATGTTTCATTTTGAGAGTTGTTAATATTATCCTCATTGATTAAACATATATTACAATGAGGTTTACATGTCAAGCTTCAACAAGTTATTCCGAAATGGAAGATTAATAAATTATTATAATTATATTATTGAAACTTATGTGATTACTTTAAAGTTATTTATAATAAACCAGCTAATGTGTACCCGGCCTTGCTCGGGTTTATATAAAGTTATGAAGTTGTGAATTCTTGCTTGTCATTAGGGTGCCATAATTAATTTTTCAGCGAAATAAACTATCTCCAAATGAAGAAACGTTCATTTGAATATTTTATTTCATTCCAAACGTTTGTTTTATCAAAATATATATAAATCATAAAGTTCTTAAGTAGGTACCTACTCGTATTTTCCATTTTGATAATATTCTACCCAAAAAAACTTATTTTTTGAATGTGCAATCTTTGGCTAACCAGAGTGCTATATTTATGGGCTAACTTAAATAAAACATGGCGGGTTCAACGTTTTTCATACTAATTTTAAAACCTTATAGTAACAGTTTTACATATTGGGTTTCATTCAAACTACTTTTTAAACCTTCCCGGTACTAATAAGAACAAACTGTGCTATTTTCAGCGAAACCGGTCCAGTAATTTTTGAGAAAATCAAGAACAAACAAACAAACCAACTTACATTGATTTTATATATGCAGATAAAAATACATACCATTGTCTTGCCTGTCGGTACATTAATAACTTCTGTATGATATTTTCCATTCAGCATAGCCAAGTGTGAAAATGAATAGAACAAGAATGAAGAACCGCCGAAGTGCTTTATATCGAGGATCATGGTATTGTAATTGAACCAGATGCACTTGCGTTCAGCCAATATATTCCCTATGTCAATTTCTTCCACACGTGTGGCTTTCATCGCTTCCATACGCTTTCAAGTACCCTCTTACTCCGTTTCACTCTTACCCCTCTTTATTCACGTTTTATATGCTTTATTTCAACTCCCCTTAGGTATCGTTCTATTCCTCTTCGCACTCGGAGTCCGTACAGTAATGAAGTATAATTTATAATTTCTCTGAATTGCAAAGAAATATTATATTCCTAGGATTTTTAAAGTGATTCTTATCTATGAAGTAGAATACCATTCTGTACGAAGCAGCTAAAACTGTTATAAAGGGAGCTGTGGTGTCGTGGAATTTGCCTTGTCTTTTCTGATTAAATTTCAAGCTTAAAGATTCTGTTTTAAGCTTTAGTTCTTAATTATCACAGTATTATTAAAAATTACACAGACTTTCCAAGTGCAGTTTATTATTACTTACTTTGCGCGTGTAGTTTATTAAATTTTTTAATAATTTACATCTCTTTTACCTGGCATTTCGAGTTTTTGGCGTGGGTGTTTTACAAACATCGCAATTACGTTAATTACGTTAATTTAATAACAATATCATGCGACAAATGACTCACTATCAATTTTTTAAAGCAATACTTAGGATAATATTGAATTTTTATTTTGATAAAACTTCAATATATAAATATGGATATTTTTAAAGAATATCAATCGCTGAATGGCAGCTGTCATCCGAGAGAACCGGAACCGCAGTTAAGCAAGAAGTATTGAAGACTAAGGAATAGGATAAGGAAGTTTCCTTTTTTTATATGAATACCGCACAAGAGTCCAAAACTGCTCCCAACCGCCAGTGAGACTATGGCATCCCCAATTGGGGAATGTTGGGAGGCTGAAGGTATCGGGGAGGGGAAGGAGAAGGGGGGAGGGGAAAGTGGGGAAATACCTGGCTATTCAGATCTGGTCACCAAACACGGCTAAAAGCCATTTCAAGCAACGTTTCAATTTTGAACCGTGGTCTTTCATCAGGGCGATACTGAGAGTATCTTCCACTCTGGAACGTGCGCAAATATACTATATATTATTTTTTAATGAATTAATTGTGAAACAGCACAAATTAATTAAATAAAATTTACTTGCGCACGCCGGGATTTGAACCCGCGACCTTCGGATTCGTAGTCGAGAGCCTTACCCAAAGGTCGTCAAAAAAATTCGCCGTCCTTAAAAAGAACCAGAATAGGCCACCCGGGCTATCTCTAACCTATATTTATTTCATCGTTTTAAGATCAAAAAACGCTCTCTGCGTTCGGCTCTTGATATTGTAAAACAATTTGCGATATAGTATAAATATCATGTAAGTTTTATAACGTAAGCAAAAATATTCACAGCGAGACTTTAGGTGTTAAATGTCAATGGATAATCTTGAATATATTAAAAATCACCGAAGTTAAAAACATTTAACCTGCGGCACTGATGGATGCATCAATGGAGAAGAGCAATTTGCATTATAATCAAACTATGCGTCATTTAGATACTAATTTTTTTGAACATTTGTATTAAATGTACTAGATACGTTTATGCTACATGAAAAATAAACAAGTCTGATACTTTTATGATATAAACGTATACATTTGTTCCGAACAACTTCAATTTCAATATAATAATCGATCCGATTCGGTAGAAAGTACCCCTCCTTCTTATTAATTTTTATTTGGTTTTTTATGCTTTGCTATTTTGTTTATATTAATAATAAAAATAATTTTTTCTTTAAATTTCCAATAAAAATCTTTTATAATTTTTTTTTTCTAATATTTTCACATTTTTATTTAATTACTACTTTCATAGCTTTAAAAAAAATTGTTTGTGTTTATAATTCGTTCTATTTTGTTATTATTTGTCATTATTTTTAGTAGGTATATTGTTTATCCTGATGAGGGGAGCTTTGCTTTGGTTTTAAGTAAAGTCAATTATTATCAATTTAATAAATATGTCTCCACAAAGTGATTATACATCTTTTGAAGAAATAATATAGTAAGACTTAATATATTCCTGATGAAGGAAGGGTAGGTACTTACGAAACCGGTCGATTATTATTTTTAAATTGAAGGGGTTCAAAATAAATGTATACTTTTATATTATAATTACGGTAAGCCACAAAGCAAATGCTTTATAAGAATGAAGAAGAAGAATGTGAAACTTTAAATATTATTATTTTTTATTTTTCGGTGAAGGGGATGGGAGAGATGAAAGTATGTGTTAGATCCGTATTGTGTGTGAGCTAATTAGTGTGTATTATTTGAGGCCTTGGCCATAAGTTGCGACCCCTAATTTGTTGTCCGAAGTTAAGAGTTAACCGAATATAATAATATTTCTAAAGTCCCCCGAAGACAGTCAATATCAATTGTCAATGCTTACGTGAAGTTACGCCTTTGAGGCGATTAACAATTATTGATAATTGATCGTTTACATAGGTAATTAAAGCGATTGACATTTGGGACTTTGACGGAGAATAATGGGCATTTTGATTGAACGTATTGACGAGGTCGATTGACGCAGCGGATTGATTGTATCGCCGTTCGATAGATAATCGTTCGTTCAGACAGCAAACATGGCGGATCTATGGAGCCCTTCATAATTCTGTTTCATCACGTCACGAGATTTTGTTTTAGTAATAACTCTATTATATCGCGATTGTCCAGAGTTTCTGAAAGTAAAATTAAAAGATTAGGAACTGATTAGGACGTAGGAACTGTTTCTGAAGACGTCTACTCAGCAACTGGGGCGAAAAATTTATGGGTTTTTTGAATTTCCGTTAATCGCGCTTCAATTGCAATTGCAAATCGCGTAAACACATTGACAATTGGTATTGACCGTCCCCCCGGGCGCTTAAGTCTTTTTAACGAATTTTTGCATACTCTGTTTTGAAAGTTTGAATACTCCCAATGAGGAAATATTTTTCCAGCAGTGATCTGGCGCAAATATCATAATTTATTTGTAGACATTTTGTTTGGAAGTTTTAATTTAAAAAGTACTTTTGCTATTTTTCCAGAAATAGCAAAAGTACTAGAAATTGCTATATAGTGAATGCCGAAAAATTACAAGAAATTATTTATAGACTCCTATATATCGAAATATGAAGCTGTAATAATAGCCTTTCAAAAAATTAAAACGGAAGTATACAAGTTTGTTGTCTAAATCAACACCGGTCCCGTGGCTGAGTCGGCATCGCGTCTGGGTCCCACCCAGGCGTCGTGAGTTCAATTCCTCGGCTGGTTATGTCCTCCGTCACTACACAAGCAACATATTTCGCTTACTGTGATGGTAGTAGGAGATTTTCAAATATTGTCAGGTTATTCGTAGCACGGGAAAGTTTGTCTTTCTTAAAAAAAAAAAATAATAATAACATCATCCTTTACATAAAAAGTAAGCAGGCATTATGGAGGATATGTTTTAAAAATTCAAATTCCCTTATCCCTTAAATTGAAGAAGATGGAGAGAAATTATAAAAATAAATGTGTGTGAACAGTTTCGAAATACAAATCACAATGTTAAGAACAATTTCACGCAACACTATCTAGTATTTTTTAAGCCAAAGCATCGATTAGTGTGCAGTTCATTCATGTTTTAGACGTGAAAAGGTCAGGTGTGAGCAATAAGAATACGTGTGCAGAAGCTGCGCGTCATAGCAACCAACCATAGTTCACTTACACCGTCTGTGTCTGGAATATTACACCATTACGAAAGTGAATAGATCGTGATGCAAGAGAGAGCATACGTTTAGTCCTGGAGCACTTATTTGAGTTTTTTTTTGTATTTCTGAATGGTTTAGTTTTATTAAAAACTATCTTATCTGTACCCGGCCTTGCTAGGGTACAATAATTGATTTGACAGCGAAAGTAACTATTTACAAATAAAGAAACATTCATTTGAATATTTTATTTCATTCCAAACGTTTATTTTTGAAAAATATATCTAAATCATAAAGTTCTTTAGTAGGTACCTACACGTGTTTTCCATTTTGAAAATATTCTACCTAAAAAACCTTCTTCTTTTGAATATGCAATCTGTGGCTAACCAGAGTGTTATATCTATGGGTTAACCTAAATAATACATGGCGGGTTCAATGTTTTTCATACTAATTTTAAAACGTTATAACTACAGTTTCACATATTGGATTTCATTCAAACTACTTTCTAAACCACCCAGGCACTAATAAGAACAAACTTACATTGATATACATATAGATTATTTTTAAAATTGCGTTGTGTAGGCACTGAGTATCGAATTTTCTAATTTATTTAAAATATTGGTATTCACTTTGTGGCGTCATTATTAAAAAATGAATTCAAAATTACTTTGTAATCACCACATTATTAACATATAGAGATTAACATCTTTCAAATAATTATATAATAATAATTCAATATTAGTACTTATTAAGTTACGGTGGTGATGTTGATTGTTGTACAGAATGAATTTTGATGTTTATTTCAGACGGTGTTTTTTGTTTTTTCATAAAGAAGGATACATTGTTTTCAGAGTTTGATGTTGTTAGTGTCAAATCACATTTTTAATTAATAAATGTCTATGTAAGCCTTTTTACTTAGTTCTAACCATGTGTTTGCTTTTACATGTCAATTTGTTTTTATATACTAATGTAATATACTTAAAATGCAGTTTATTTCTTGCTCCACATATTTTAACCGGGGAATCGTAAAAACTTAACGACTTTCCAGCAAGGTGTTTTAACGTAAGTACTAATATTTTTTAGGGACATTCACTCTAAGCTAAAGCGTCTAAAACCCGACATACAGTCCCAAAATTTCATCCTCGAAAGCTCACTTGATTTATGGGAATTTTCCTCGTTCGTTACCTTTCTGCAGTGTTCTCGTATACGAGTATGGTCTCTCCTGATATTCACTGTTCCGTATTTAAGTACACGGTATACATACTCCTATTTATTGCAGGGCTTCTTAAACTTTTAAAGTGTTTAAAAAAAATGAGAATAAAATGTCTTAACTGCTGTCCGGAGCCAGCGGACTACGGCAGAAGAATAGCGCCACCTTGATTAGTAAATTAATAAGTCTATTTTGGCAACTTTACAGGAGAAATAAAAAAAATTTAACTAGTACGAATACAATTTTTTATAACTGCCCGTTTCTGGGTTATTATTCAAAAAGTAAATAAAAAAATTATCGTTTTTTTTCACTAGATTTTGGAATAAAAATACGTGTGACTAGTGACGTATCTTGTATGGGAGAGATGAAAATACCCGAACACATCCGTTAGCTTCGGCTGACCTCGAAATACTAAACGAGATAACGCAGGAACATACTTGATATATACGTTTAATGTTTTGTGGGTTTCGGGTATAGATTTTTTTGTACCTGAACGTATGGGATACGGCTTATTGCGTTCGGGGGATAATATAGCGGCCGTATCACGTACGTTCGTATGAGTAGGGCGGTTAAATACCTTTTGGAACTACTTTACGTACATGTTATAAGTTAAAAAAAGTTACAGTACCTACAATTTTAAGTTGTTTTTATTTAAATAATAAATGGATTATGATCTTCTTTTTTATAGCGCCATATTTTTAAGTATAAAGGATTATAAGATTCAATTGAAGATCAAAGTTACGAATCGTTAATAAATTGGCAATGATGCTAACTCAACAGAATTTTTTTTTCAAGGGAATTACGTTTTTAACTTATTTATTTTTATTACTTATTATTCTTTTACTTGATAATTTTTTTTGTTAACTTGTAATTATAGGTTAACTAAATAAATAACTTGTTTTAGTAATATATATATATATATGAATTTTTGTATTATATATATATAATACAAAAATGGTAAAAAGTGGAAGTTATATCTCAATTAGTGAAAAAATTGACTTACGCAAATTACTAATTATGGTGACGATATGTCGCGTGGCTAAAATGATTGGGGGGTAGAAGAAAATGAGGAAGGGGAAGGAAGGGAAGTACCTGTTGTATTTCACCAGGGCAACAGGTACTTAGAGTAAGTCTACCACTTAGCTTGTTTCCCTTTAGGTACTATAATTTCACAGGCATAACTTTTAAAAAAAATAAATGGAGGTATTTGGGGTTTTACGAAACTTTGTTGTAATATTACTAGGTAAAAATATTATAACGTGAGTGAAAATATGTGATGGGATGTATCGGGCTATACAGATTTTGTTAATAATGGTAGTTTAAAAAAAAAAATATGTGATTACAGAAGAGTTCCAACTGCTCCCAATTGTTTGTTCTGGGGCATTGGTATCCCAAATTAGCGTAGGTTGTATGGCTGAAGAGTGTGGGGAAGGGAAAGAGGTGGGGTAGAGGAAGGTGGTACTTAGATTTTCATATCTCGTTACCAAATGCCAAAAGTCAGTTCAAGTAACGGTTCGATTCTACTTTCGATTTGCCAGAGTATCATCCACTCCGGAACGTGCCGCAAATACACATTTTTTCATATAAATGAAATGTGAAATAACACCATATTATGTAAAAAAAAATTATTTATCTAAGCCAAAATTCAAACCCGCTACCAGTAATGATAAATGATGAGGTAGATGTTGCAGGAGGGAGAATACACAAAAGCCGGCAAGTCATTCCACGGTCGATCTGTTGATCACGAGAACAAGAAGTCAAAACGACCCGTTCTCATGCGGATAATGCCAACCGTGTACACATTTATTTATTTACGCCCATTACAAATAATATTGAAAAGGTTCATATGTATTATAATAGATAAATTAAAAAGAAATAACATAATTTGACGCTTTTATCTAGAGTTAAATAGTTTCAAATAACCTAGCTCTTCTACTCAACGAAAAAAATCGTAACATTGATGTGCCAACTATGTCAACAACATCAAGTATTTGTTCCAAAGATGTTGAATTCGTCGCATAGGGGAATAATATTGCCACGTTGAAGTAGAATTATCACAATAAAATGATTAAGTACTGTCTTGTCCTACCAGGCATATGAAAAGAAATCAAATATAGCAGTTCAGGGGTATAAAACATTGAATTAACAATCTTAAATAAACATGTTAAATCGCAAATAATTGTACTTTCAGATAATTGTACTAAATTTAATGAATAAAGTAGATAATCGTAGTTTATGCATTCTATAGGAACACCCATTCGAAAATGTACGTATCTTAAGAATTTACGTTGGATTCCATCAATAGTGTGTGAATGAACTTCGTGATTCGGACACCAAACTGTGGAATTGTATTCGATATGACTCCTCACTAGTGACATATAAAAAGTTTTTTTCAGTATTGAAGTCACTTGATACTCTTAAAATAAAGCCCAACATTTTCAAAGCTTATTCACACGTGTTGGACATGCCATTGACGTATTTCTCAATAACAGTTCGTCGGAATTCATTTGAATACTGGTGGAACAAACACAGCATTCTCCTGATGCCTATGCTCAAAAAATTGTAATCCGTCTGTCAATATAGGGGAACCTATTAAACGGAGTGCCCTTGGTTTGGTAATCACCAGAGGTGGTTACATTTTTTTACCCAATTAAATCTTTCTCGCACCTCAGTTTGGGATACACGGGTTTTATGTATAATAGTAAAATACTAGAGCTGGGTTTATGTACTCTGACGAGTAGTTATAGTTTGCTAAACTATCTTAGCTTCACAACTCATCCATTAAGTTCCTCGGCTTAAGCATCTGGATATTATGATATAACAATATGACGGAGTTCTCCGAACTCAGCGTCGCTGTCTCGATGCTTCAGATTTTTGTTAAGTCACGGTGATGCAGAAATGTTCAGAATTTAAGGGGATATTAAAAATAAGATTTTACGGTCATATATGAAATATGCAAACAAAAGGGAAAAGGAAAGATTTTCGGATTCAGGGAAGAAGTAAGTAAATGTGAGTGGAAGTATCTAGACTATTTTTTATGGATGTGTGTAAGTAGTAAGCAAACATAGGTTGGGATGAAATTATTTGTTTTTTAGATCTGGGGAAGAAGTAAGTATATATCCACGGGCAGGAAGGAGATGATTTGATTTTCAGATCTGGGGAAGAAATAGGTAAAATTAAAGTGTATGTAGAAAATTTTGCTTTTCAAATCTGAGGAAGAAGTATCTTACATGAGTTTGAATAAAAATACTGACAAAAATGTGCTGGAAGTAAAGTAATTGATTTGTTTTAAGATTTGGGAAAGAAGTGAGCTAAAGGAGAAGGGTGAATAATTCGAGGTAATCAGATGTGGAGAAGTAAGCAAAATGGGATTGAGTAATAGTACTTTGATTTAAAGAAATACAGTACAGGAAGGAAAGAAATATTGGCACATACTTAGATTTTTTGATATGGTTAAGAACGAAGAAAAAGGATTAATGCGTTTTTTAGATTTTTAGATCGGAGGAAGAAAGGAGCTTACATAAAGTGCGAAAATTTATCTTAAAATAAAGAGAAAAGATTGAGGAAAAGTTATTTTATTTTCCAAACAAACGTGATTTATGCTAAGCTAAAAAAAGAATGGACACAAAATGTTTCATATCAGGCAACGAGGACAGGTAAAAATCCTCTCAACATCTTAATTGATCCAGTTTCCCCATTACATTAAATTTACAGCATCGTTCCACAAAATTTGTCGCACTTTACAGAATCTCCTTTTTAACGACCGTGTATAAAATGTGATAACCTCATTGATAATATACTCCGCTCCATTTTGGCAAGATGTGTTAACATCTGCAGAGATTGCACTTATCTCGTAGGTACACCTAGTGTCTGCTCTTAAGCATTTTGCATTGCGAAATCGCTATTGTATGGCTCCACCTACCGATCTACCTATGTACCTGGGGCAATAACGCGAAACGAAATCATGTCAGCGTATAATGACTTTTAACGTTACGGCAATCGTTCTTTTAGCAGTGCGACAGATGCGTAGGTATTGGATCTCGTAGAGTAGAAAAACGACTCGAGAAAACATTTTTTAATTTAATGCCTTTGCTGAAATGTCACAAATTATAGCTTTTATGGCGGTTTTTTCGATGTATTCAAATGTGTGAAAATCATATTTTTGGTTTAAAATTTTGATATTAGAATTTTTCAAGATTTAAGATTCTTTAATTCAATATTGCCAGTCGCATGATCGCCTTAAGTTAAATCGATTTTTTTGAAAATAAGCCTACACAAAAATTATGTATCCGGGCTGTAAAAATGCTTCGGATTTGGGTCTATTGTATATTTGTTGAAAATTAAGTTCTTTGAAGTATGATCTGAAAATATTTCAAAATTTGCGCCTAAGCCTAACAAAATAAAATAAAGCTTCATTTAAATTTTGGCGCTGTTTTTTGCATAGGTGGAAATAAGTGGTGTTGTAGTGTCGATTTCATCCTCATCGCCGCCAGCGCAACGAGAGTGATTTCGTTCGGTTTCCAAGGTTTTTTAGGAAGTGCTTCGCTAACATGGCAGGTAGAGATTGCAATTCTGATTATCCGGATTACGAAAAATTCGGATATTCGGGTTTTTTGAAAACAAAATACGTTTTTGTTTTAAGTAAAATCCGAATCATCCGGATAATATAATTAAATTATTTATTTGCAAAGCAATATTATACAAAATGAACAAAGGCATCTAACAGACATTACATGCATTACAAAATTAACATGTAAACATTTCTAAGAAAATTTGTGACATTCAGGTTGCTTTTCAATAACCTAATTTTCACATTATGCTATGCATGGATATTGGATTTAGCACAGAGAAATGTAATGTTTTTCTGGCTAAATGGCTAGCCAGAAAAATATTAAACATAAGAAAGAAAAAATAATATTAAATGCAATGAAGAGAAAGGATGTGAATAGAGAATAGAACAAGCTATTGTTTTGTATGAAACCAAATACGTAATTATATTATATATTTTTATTTATTTTTAAATTTATGAAACCACAAAAACATTAACCACTCATCTCACTAGGGCAGTCCTCTGTTGAGATGAGCGGCTTTAAAATTCTAGTGAAACGATATATTATAAAAAACTTAAAAAAATAATACCAGAGTTATTCAAACTATCAGCAACTATAAATTCTACAGTAAATCTTTAAGTTACGCTGTATATTTATAGATTATAACAATAATAATTTCATTGCAACCCAAATAACTGTCATACTCGTATACTCGTAGTGTATGTGCTCTAATTAGACACAATCATAGGGTGGCCATATTTTTGTTAACAAGAACAATTGAGTAAACAATAATAGGTAAATAATAATAAGTAAATAATAATAAGTAAATGATCATTAGTAAATAAAAATAAGCATATAATAATATATGCATAATAATAAGTCAATATTAATAAGTAAATAGTGTATACAAATAGGATAATGCACCCTAAGAGTGCACCATAAGTGACACTTTTATCATTTTTGATGAGCCCCTTCTTAACATGTTCGTACATTGCAGAAAAAAACGTTTTTTTGGTTCAGTCATTAAAATTTAAAATGTTTTAAGAAATAAAAATATTAAAATAAATTCGGATTTCATAGGAAAATCCGGATTTTGAATTTCGTTGAAAGTATTATATATTTTGAGTTCCGAAACGATTCCGGATTTGCAATCCCTAATGGTAGGTATTCTAGGACCCCACTTGGGCATGATTTTCGGTGTGCTCTCATCTGGAAATCTTTCCACGTGATCAGGCCATCATGGTTGAAGCCTATGGTATAACGCTAGTCCGGTGTTCACGGTTTATTTTTAATAAGTGGGTTCCGTTTACAGTGTAGGTTCAAAATATTTAGAAGCACCCTCCGTTCAAAAACTTCTAATACCGATCGAATGTTCATAGGATAAAACGCATCATGCTGACAGTATTGTTTAACTTTTTTTGTTCGCAGCACATCGTCTTATTTTTCTTCAGATTTTTTCATGACGATGAACTCAATAATATTATGACTCATTGTTTATCTGCGGATTTAATATTAACTATAAACGTTGACTAATTCCTAGAAGTATATAAATTAAATCACATTACGAATGAGATTAAATGACACAATGTTAAACTTTATGTAGGTATAAAATGTAATAATATTACACTCCTAACACGTCGCAAAATGTTAATCCACGTTATGAAAAACATGAATAATAAATACCTCATATTACGATTTTTGCGGTCTTCCAGCTATATACCATATTTATGCAAGAATCGAACACGTATTATGATGAAATACGACCATGTTTTTACATGTAACTTGAATGATTTTCTGATCTTTGATTCAAAGCAGAAAATAGGCAGGTACCTACTCAATCATTTATGGCATGTTTATGTGTATGGGAGCTGGTATGGTAAAATTAGACCGAAAATGCATGCAATAAATGACAAAATTGTTACATTCACGCACATTTGGTCATATATTTTGGCAGTAAAATTGAAGATCTGCAGAGTCCGCCCACATTAAAGCGGTGGAACACTCCAGGGCTGAGGGAGGAGGGAATATTAAAAAAAAATGAATGTTTCACAGCTAGATCGAGTGAGCTATCGTTTACTATGGCTTCATCAGTGCTGAATGGTACGACATGATTTTTGATTCAAAGCAGAAAATAAGTAGGTACCTACTCAATCCTTTAGGGCATGTTTATATGTCTGGGAGCTAGTACGGTAAAATTAGATCCAAAATGCATGAAATAAATGACAAAATTCATGAAAATTTAGTCATACATTCATCTTGGCAGTAGAAATGAAAATCTGCAGAGTCTGCCCAAATTAAAGTAATGAAACACCTCTCTAGGGGATTTAAAAAAATGTTGATGTTGATTTTAAATTACTATTGATGTTGAAAAAATTGTTTTTCAGGGTCGAAATAGAAAGAAAAAAAATCTGCAAACATCCGGAGATCTTTCGAGGTCGAAAATTGGATTTATCATAAGCCTTTTACCATACAAAATGTATGAAAAAATTATAAACTCCCCATTTTAAGCATGTAGGGTGTTTAAAAATATTGGACTTCAAAATAAAAAAAAAGATTTTTTTTCACTAAAAACCTATTGCATGTCACCAAATATTGATTCTATCGACTTGCAAATGATGTGGTTCGATTGAGCACTGATAAAGCCATAATAAACGATAGCTCACTGGACCTAGCTGTGAAACATGCATTTAAAAAAATGTATTCCCTCCTCCCACAGCCCCTAGAAGGGTGTTCCACCACTTTAATTTGGGACTGTGCAGATCTTGAATTTTAGTGCCAAGATGAATGCATAATCAAAGTTTCATGAATGTAACAGTTTTGTAATTTATAAAACCCCACTCTTCCTGTACTAAGCACAGCAAGCGTAAATGTAACAAGCGTTTTCGTGAGAATATCAAATGCAGGTAAGTACTATGATTCTGCCTAAAATAAAAAGAAAATCGCTTCTAATATTTTTGATTTTAGTCCCAAAAAGTCGGTCTAGATGGAAAAGAGTTCAATGAATTATTTCGTAGTTTATTCCGATGCTTTCCATTCATTACTATTTGAATAAAGATTTTTTTTAAAAAACGTCCATTTTTAAGTCCATTATTCATACATAATTTATGGGCTCTACCATCCAATGTCGAAATGTTGGAGTATGTTTAGGCATTTAACATTTTATTTTTAATTTATACACATAAAAAAGCCATAAAGATGACATCTTAAATCATATCTGTTCATAGAAAAAATAATAATATAGGTAGATATTATTATATGAACATTTTTTATGCAAATCTTGGACATTTTGAACTGGTTTGATGTTGAAAATGCTGATAGTAGGCTAATATAATTAGATTTTCTACCGGAGTTTAAAAAAACCGATAATAGAGAGTGAAATGTTTCAAATAAAATGACCAAATTATTTAAAACAGATAAATACTTCATAAAAAAATGGCAGTAGAAGTGCTGAGAAAGAAGACATGGTCTTCTAAAGTTAGCTTGGGTTACTAGAAATCAGCTGTAGAAGATATAAATTATTAAAAATCACTTCTTGTTTAAACAATTAATAACAATCTTATTATAAGAGCAAGCCATCACAAGACCTATTATCACCTCTATTGTACCTCTGTATATCATTTACTTGTGTTGAAGTAAATTTGGACTTAAGTAAACTGTCTATGGTTCACGATTTTCTTTTCCGTTGTTGAAAATCAATTTTATTTCGTGCTTTATTACATTAGAACAGGTAAAGAGTATGCGTGTGTGTGAGGTGTCGTGACTGTAGGACAAAGGTGTTCGACATTACCGTCACAATCGCCGCACCGGGCATCTGGCACGGATAACGGATGGCAGGTGGAGCTCTAACATCCATAGGCGCATTTATAAGAGAAGAAATACCGAAGTTTTCCACAAGTAAGATGAACTTATGACCTAAAGCGAACTTATAGTGAAAAGTACATTAATTTTTTAATTATTAATTACTTTCATTGAGATTTAAAAACCAAATTTTAATATTTAATCATTGTAGAAAATAATATTTACATAACCTAAATGAAACATGAAAATGGAAAAAAAAACGACATAAAATAAAAAGATTTCAATCGTATCTGGGACTCAAACCCAGGACCTCTGCCTATCCAACTTAGCTAATGAGACCAGATCAATTTATGTCATCTTCATCGATATCATATCTCAAATTCAAAATTTGTCAATATGATTCTCCATTTTTTCATGACATAAATTGAACTGGTCTCATTAGTTATGTTGGTTAAGTGGTTGGCCCGGATAGGCAGAGGTCCTGGGTTCGAGTCTCAGACGCGCCTGAAATATTTTTATTTTCTTTCGTTTTTTTCCATTTTCATGTTTCATTTAGGTTATGTTAATAGTATTGTCTACAAGGATTAAAAATATATTAATTATTGCCTTGGTGTAAGGCCACCATTCACAATCGAAACCCATGTTTGGAGACCAGATCCTGAATGCCAGATACTTCCTTTCCCCCTCGCTTTAGCCTCACAAAATACTAC
The DNA here is from genome assembly GCA_022606495.2 of Halesus radiatus. NCBI lineage: Eukaryota > Metazoa > Arthropoda > Insecta > Trichoptera > Limnephilidae > Halesus > Halesus radiatus. Next base: position 40,849 of record JAHDVE020010043.1, on the reverse strand, counting down.
AATTGGAGATGCCATAGTTTCAGTGGCTTCGAACTATTGAGCTGTATTCACATAATAAAAACTCATCTTTTTAAAAATTAAACATTATAATCGACATCATATAAAAAAAAAAGAAAAAAAACATTCGAATTAATAATTTTGCACAATATGGAACCGAAGACAAATGGGTGAATCTGATCGATTTCTACAAATAAATGAGGTAATCGGAATACATACCATGCAAATAATATGACAACAAAAATTGGATTGAAAAAAAAAACTATCTCCTCCATTTCCGTTGCTTGTGAAAAAGTTTTAAAACAGTTTACACATTATTAATGTATTTTACAACACTGAATCATAAGATCGTAATATTGACTCACTTTGACGTAAATTTACTGTCAACATAACGTTTCACTTTACGCACATAAAATGCTGTCTTCTTACGCACAGTTTACGTATCATAATATTGTTTCGTGCATACGTAAACATCACACCAAAAGAGGATATTAGAGGCAGATACTATACAACATTCTCACGTCTTGGATGTTTTCAGTGATTATTTTAAGGACACTAAAACATATATTTTAAGAAACTTTGTTTAAACCACTTTTATTCGACACTTTTATTTTATACAATAAAATTGGTTTAAACAAAGTTATACTGTTTCATTTAAATAATGGATAGCCAGAAAGTGGTACCTTCGTGTATATTTCAATAGTCATGAGTTATAAATTCGAATGGTCTTCAGTATATAATTAAGTATGGTATTCCTGTTTTTAAAACTGGTTTCAGTGACGAACAAATATATAAGAATCTATTTCTAATACTTCATACTAGCTAATCCTTTAATGTATTGTATTTCTATGTGAAATGTTACATGTGTTCAATGATGAAATAAATATCGAGGACCTGTTGCATTAATTACATATCTTACAGTGATGTTTTAAAGGACGAACATGATCTGATGAAAAAAGTTGAAAATCAATAAAAAACAAAGGTTTTGTTACATTGGCAATTATATCGCCTTCATTTATCATTTCACATGAATAATTTAATTTAATCAAGTTTTTATATTAATTGTTATTTTAAAGACATTATTAAATCGAATTTTGACGCCATTTAAAAAGTTAAAACGATTCTAATTCTTTACGTTCCTACTTATTGTATTTAAAATTCAAAACTGTATAAAAAAAAAACAAATCCCTTAAAAAATTGCACTTCAGAAAGTAAAAATCTCTAGGCAGTGTGCAAGTCATCATTACTCGTTGTCTTTCATCCGCTTTATAGAAAATTATCTTAATCGTTTAAAATAATATTCGGAAGCATAAATACAAATCAACAGCCGTGTGTTATTGAAAATGATTTAGATATAATCCAAATTATAAAAAAATGGCGTAATGATATGCTGTCTACACCGTCAGTGATTTTTTTTTATTTCTTAAACCGAAATTTTATCACATTCTTTACAATAACCACACTTCTGACAGCCTCCTTAGTCGAGGGTAAGATCCTCGACTACGATTTCGGAGGTCGCGGGTTTGAATCCCGACATAGACAAGAAAGATTACTTAAATGAATTGTGTCACATTTATTTCATACAAAAAATAAAGTAAACTTGCGATACATACCAGGGTGGTAGATACTGTCAGTATCCATTGGTGAAAGACCATCATTCAGAATTGACACGTTGCTTGAAAAGGCTTTTGCAGTGTTTGGTGATCTGAATCTCCACCTTCCTCTCCCCCATATCCTTACCCTCCCCATACCCGTTAGAATCACAATATACTCTGATTAGCAAGGAGTAGTTGGGATTCTGTGCGGTATTCATAATAAATAAATAAAAAATGTTCATGGTTCTGCGTCCCACATAGTTTTAATAGCCAAGGTATTATGCACGAACCTTGCTCGGAACAACTCAAGCAAGTTCGTCGCCAGAAGTTCATGAATCCTGTTAGGACGGTTCTACTTATACCATCTATTATTATTATATAGGAACGTGCTATCTCGGTCCTGCCGCCAGAGGCGCTGTTGTTCTCAAACGCCTTCATTTCATAGTTCTATGACCTTTGCTGCAGAAAGTGCGCTTCATTTTCAAACAAATAATAATTAAAAAAAGGAGGTGAGAAAATCATTCAGTATTCTAAAAGCTATTGTATTCTGTACCTTGGAATGTTTACTTGAAGCCCTCTTTGATTCCCAAACGAAAATTGCGCGTAATTTAAAAAGTATTACGTTTAAATTAGTTAACAAGATCAAAGGTGTGAATCATTGAAAACCTTTTGACACATTTAGTAAGTCTTAGGTTATGTTATTTAAGTGAACAAAGACAATAATCGTATGTTGTTCAAAGAAGCTAGATGGATTCATTACAAGAATATCAGCACTTTGTATTGTATTGATTTCTTATTAAATTTAAATATTTGTATGTACAGTATAAAAAGGATACTATTTAGATAGTAACATGAAACAGAAGCTATGCTAGAAGACCGGGTTCGAAATGGACCCAGGCCATCGACGCAGTGCAAGATAGGGACACCTGGAGGAGCCTCCTGTAAGCAGTCGGTTCTCACTTATGTACGTACAATATAATAACACACCTCAGATCGAATAATAATAATAATAATTCAATTACTCCTATAGCGCCGATTTCGTGGGAAAATCACCTCAAAGGCGTTATAAATATATCTATATCCATTAAAAATGACGTAAAAAAGCAACCAACCCTTTCCTGCATTTCTAATTAAACAATCTTATTTAATAAATAAAATAAAATGTCAATATTTTGCTAACATGTAAAAAAAAAATCACATGTTTATTTAAAAATTATTACCGGTGCTAAAGAGGATAATTGAAAGAATACTGGTTTTTTTATGTTCTCACATAATGTGGCATTAAACCAAAACCTCTAAACTTAATAATTACTATCCGTAAAATATAGAACGTTTATGTAAGTAAAATCGTATTTGTCATTGTACCAAGTATTGTTTAAATTAAAATTGGTAACTATTTACACTCTTAAAAAATATTTACCAAAAATTCCGTTATCCAAATAGGTTCAGCATTCAACAACAAACACCTCTCAAAAAATGAAGCACTTAGACAATCGGTAATTTATCTTTATCTGAATGGTACACAACTGTTACAGAATTGGCAGGGGGTCGATTGTTCCTTGTAAAAAATGCACTTGAAACGTAATCATGTGTTGTACGCGGGAGACATCAACGAACTAAAACTAAAGAGGCGAACCCGGCGCGTTGTCGGCTATACCCACCGCTGTGAGACGATGTGTGCTTGCGATGGTATCTGCCGGCATGAGATGGAATAACTGTATAGAACGTCATGTCATTGTATTTAAAATAAAATAAAAATGGTTAAAACTTGTATATTATCTCATCATTTGAACTTATCAACATAGCAAGTTTCATTCCTCATGCGATGCGATCTCCGTGAACAAGATTTTTTATTATTTTTTATTATTATTTTTTTTTCAGTTCGAAAATTACTTTAACGCCGAAACAGCTGTCACAATAATATTAATAAAAAAAAACAAAAATACTTGCAGAACTTAATAATAACATTATTAAATTTGATTTACGTTAAATAAAAAAAAAACGGAGTTCTACGAATTAAACACAAAAAGAATTAATAACAAGAAATGTATTTAGAATTAGTGCAAGAAGCATGAAAGTGATGTACTGGTACGCAATAATTAATCATACTCACCAGATCAGATCTGTCTAACTGTCCATTCATGATTTAATTAATAATAAAATACCGTTCATTTTTCAACATAAGTAATTGCATAATTTTGATTATCATCTAGAAAGGGTACGCTAATATGCTTTTTTAAACTGTTAATTTAAAAAAAATATATGTATCTAAGATCTTGTTTAGGTACTAATTTACCTATATTGAAAATGGAAACAAATTTTAATCATTCAAACTTATTTTGTTTAAGGAATTTTTACAGGTTGTTAACATTAGGTATAATAGTAGCCATGAAAAATAACTTTGCAGGCTTAATCACATGCTATTTATTCGTCAATCTATAGATTTGCTATATTGTCTGTCCAGTAACTTCACATCAATTTGATAATTCTTTCAGGAGGCGAAATACCTGTCACGCGTAAAATAACTACTGCTAGTTGATTTTGAAAACCGATTTTCTTGTGAGTAATAAAATGTATTATTGCAATTAATATTAACGACATTTTTACTTTGCACTAAAGCAACATATCGTCTTTATTTTTTGCATCATCCTAACACATATTATGATGCTCAAAACGGGTTTTGATTCTGCGATAAATCAGATGTTCGACTTTTTGGTTGTTTTTGCTAGTGCAAAATCTAGATTCTAGACACATTATTTAAGATGAGAAGTTTGCGAAATGCTCGGAACGTTTTTTCACGGTACCAAAAATCAAATCGTGTAAGCTTATTTTTAGCGTTCTAATTTAAAAAAAAATATTTCAACACATATTTTGTTAAGAATACTTGTACTACTTGTAAGAGCAAATACATTAATTGATAATACTTAGAATTGTTCTGTATTTAATGCATTATGTAATGCACGAGTACAACGTATTAGGGAAACGTAATAGACACCGACAATGAGTACCTGGATCATTTGTTCCCGGTAACGTTTTTGGACCTCTAAGCTATCGCAACGAATTATTAATTTTCAGCAAAAATATTTTTAGATAATTTACTCAGTAATAAAGTAAACAGAAAATTTAACAGTATAAAATCGATAAATAAGAGAAAAATAGAGTTACACAATAAAATTAAAAATTATTTGATTATTACTTTAAGTACTGATAAAATTTAACGAGTTATAATTCAGTTTTTACTACGTAATTCTAATTAACATTTCAAATGTTTTATTTCTCTTATTTAAGAAAACTACTTTTTTTTTTCATGAATACAATTTTGTATCAGCTGTCAGGGGCGGGGGCTACCGTTGATATTAAAAAAAATCGAAAATATTTAATGGATTAAAAATAATGTTAGCACGTTCGTTAATTCATCCTTTGGCCATCTGAGAAGAGAACTAGGTATGCCAATCTGTATACTTTGTTTAAATAGGTCGTCCAATTTTTATTTAGTTTTTATTTATTTATTAATCTTCATAAAACATAATTACGATGCAAGTTCAATGTCTGTCTCACTGGGAAAAGTTCCTGTGTCGAGACAGACGTATGAAGTACAAAAGTTATGAAATTAAATAAACACAATGTTAATGGAAGAAGTGGTTTTAAGATATCATATAGGTGAATAAATATGTTCTAATTTGGTAGTTTTATAATCCAGGTTAGAGTAAATGTAAAATTAAAATTGAATTGCATATGCCTAGAGACAAAAATAGATTAAAAATTGAGTAGGCGCGTCTAAGAATGTGTATTACAGTAGTTAGAAATAATTGGACGACCTATTTTATTAATACAAAGTTTATTTCATGTTTTATTTTAGTTTATCAATATTTATTATTGCTAATTACTGTAAAATACGTTCTTAGATGTGCCTAATCAATTTTGAATCTATCTTTGTCTCTAGGCATATGCAATCCAATTTTAATTTTTACCTGGATTACTTCCAACCCATAACATATGTACGAGTATAAAACCTAATCTCTGTACCTAGACATAAATAATATCTTAATTTAATCTCCATATTTTTGTTCTGATATAAATTTTATTTCATTATATATTTTTTGTAACTTTCACGTCTGATTCGACACAGAAATTTTCCCAGTGAGACAGACATCGTACAATCCTTTACAATTATGTTCTATTAAGACAAATAATAAAAATAAAAATGAAATATATTATATTGATAAACACACAGTTGTTCTAACTTCATTCAACAATGAAGATTTTTTTTATGCTCCACTAGAATGTTTTTAATTTGATGTAATAAATTTTAATCTTCAATAGTTTTATTATTTTTTAATATATTTATTAATACTTTGATTGACTGTTTTTTTAAACAATACGATCGATTTAAAATGAATATTATTATTACCCTGAGTCAATTACCTCGAAAGATTTATATGAAGTATTTAATAATACCGTACTATATATAATTAAAATTACAACAATAAAACATCATAGATATGATTTAAGATTCTGCGAAGAGATAACATCTTGCGCAAATTGAAATCAGATAAACGGATTTGGGCCAAGGAAAAGCGGTTAGAGTTTGGTCACGTTTTTAATCATCTAAAGAAAGGTACAATTCATTTAATTTTTTTTAGTTAATATTACAGGAAAATAGACATCAGTTAACATAGCCAAGTAATCAAAATATTTGATATATGCCTTTTGAAGAAGGGGGTAATAAATATTTTATTATAATATGAACATACAAATTTATTTTAAATCACTTCAATTTAATATATTGGTCGACCGGTTTTGGAAGTACGCTTCCTTCGTCGGGACAATATTAAAACTAACGTAAAATACACGATATACATACACATAAATACTTAGGGGAGGGGTGTTTTGGGAGGAATAGAGCGGTTGACTTGAAAAATATATAGAATAGGACCATAAGATTAATTTATTTGGTTATTCAATACACTAGAATTAATATTCAGGGATTTTTAATTATCAAGTACTTCTAAATGACATAATTTTAATCGTTATTATTACGGCGAAGAATTTGTACCCCTATATTTTCATTAAAGAAATTATCGGTTGAAATGAGATGATTGGCAAACTTTGAAAATTATTATTACTTAAAAATCTTAATTATTATTTTTTTTGTGTTTAATTCGTAGAACTCCATTTCATTTTTTTTAAATTTAATGTAAATCAAATTTAATAATGAATTAAACAGAATTCAGAATTTTTATAATTTCTTCAAATGCTTGGTAACTTTGTGGCATCATTATTAATTATATAAATTGAAAATACACTTTGTATATACCACTTTACTTAAAATATATAAATATTTCTACATGTTTCGATAGCAATGCTATCATCTTCAGGAATAAATATTATTAGTATTCATTTATTCCTGAAGATGATAGCATTGCTATCGAAACATGTAGAAATATTTATATATTTTAAGTAAAGTGGTATATACAAAGTGTATTTTCAATTTATATAATCAGAATTTTTAATTGCTTTCTAACTAAATCGGTTTTACCGATAATAAATCATTACCTATCCATCCTAATTTTAAAGGAGTGGGGGTAAATTAAAGCATATAAATAAGTCGTCGCAATGTGGACGCACAGTTTGAAAATGGCATTAAACGCCGAAACAGCTGTCACAATAATAACAACTAAAAATACTTGCAGAACATAATAATAACATTATTATATTTGATTTACATTAAATTAAAAAAAAAAAAATTAAAAATCTCTAGTGTTCCGTGATACTAATATTAATATTACGGGATGTCTTACCTACGTAGAACGAAGGACAGTCACTGCAACGTAGTTTGTAAATGTCTTAGTGGCTTAATTTATGATCGCCAACCTTTGTGTTTTTTATTATTTTACTCATGGCATAATCAGTGTAGAACGTGGATAAATTTGATATATACAAAATTCTACACCATTGAAAGGGATTCGTAAAAATGCTTTTACTAATACGAAATATTTATGTATTGGTTTTAATATTTGTACGATGTACTTTTTTAAATTTATAGGATGCTGGCTATCACCCGGATTTTATTAATTCTGCAAATTTCATTCTGTAACAGAGAAACTTCATCGTCGTATCCCCTATCGGTGGTTGGCTATCATTAACCCCTTGAAGCATAGTGGTATCAAAAATGACCTACCTTTTTTATCTTTTATCTTTTGCTGTATGGTGGGATGTAATTTATACCACTTCGAAAAATTAAAACCAGTTGAAACACAGCGGTTTAAATAATGTTCCGCCCACTCCAACGGCTTACCATATCGGCCAATAGATGGTACATACATACTTTTCAAAGTTTTCAAAATTCTGTGCAACACAAGCATTTTTTTGTTACATTTTCTTGCGACGTCCTGCAGGTTATACAAAAGAACTAGACTCGTAACAGTCAAGCATGTTTCGAAGCCTTGTGGAGTCTTCTACCACGCATTCCATAAATATTCGCCTGGTTTATCTAGAAGTTAAGCAATCTTATATCTTGTGATGTATTGAAGATATTAGATATTTATTAATTTGTATTTTTTATCAAATTAATAAATTTCAGTCAATCGATGATGAACCTCTACACATAATTCACTCTCTCCGTCCAGGATAATTTGAGAGAGTGCTATCAATGCGAATCACATTACAGAAGCTTTAAAAAATGTGAATACTGATCTAGAGTTCTATTTACTCCCAACTGTTCGGAGCCAGTGTCACAGTGGCACTCACAACTGTCGTATGTTGTGAGGCTGTTGGGAGTGAAGAGGAGAAGGAGATTGAGAAGTTGATGGTTGGAAAGTACTTGGCTATTCAGATCTGGTAACTAAATACGGCTATTATCATTTCAAGCAACGTTTCCATTTTCAATAATGGTCTTTGACCAGGGCAAAACTTAGGTTTGAAAAAAAATTTAAATAAAAACTGTGGAAATTAGTGGAAAAAGTAAAAGTTATCCAAGAATTAATAATTTAAGGAAGAGTTCGTATTAATAATGATTTTTCCTTGTACAAAAAGATTCGTCATCCGATTTAACAAATTAGCAATTCTGACACGCCAGATCAACGACCTCATTTGTTTATCTTTTGTACCAACACATTCTTTGAATGCTCCACACAAATGTGAAAGACAAAAAACTGCATGACAGGAATAATTAATTGCTGATTTAACATGGTCGCAGTCTTCAGTTTGTCGCTGGCGAGAGAAAAAAAGAAATGGTCGATTTTTATTTTGTAGTAAAAAACAGCGATTAAAAAAATCGTGGAAATAAATGACTTATTAAATTTTTAAATTTTCAATGTCAAAATATATTCATACGATATAGGACAATTTGAAATTGACCGTTTGTTGTTTTTAATGGATTTCACTTGCTTTAGCAACGGCGTGTATATAGTGATAAGTTTTTTCTTCAACCTTCATATTAAACCTTTTTTCCACCCTCCCCCTCTTCTTACCGCCATGAATAAAATTTAAAAATGAGCGATTAGATGGATTAGACATGTAAGGTAGATATACGGAGAAAGGAGTGTCCAGAGAATATAATATTAATAGCAAATGTATGGCACGGCACGAACAAGTGAAGCAATTACTTAGGTTGGGTCGTGTCGAGAGTCGAAATAACAGAAGAGTATGTTTGAAATGTTGAAGTAATATGAATGAAGCAAGATGTGTGTGCCAATACTGTGAGATGTGGGGCGTTGTATCCTCTTTGAGTACCCGTAGTAGCTTAGTAGTGATTCCCACTCCAATGTTAACATTACGTGCCGTTTTTCCTATGTAAAATGCAGGAAAATCATTGCAGTTAAGTTTATAAATACCAAAATGGCATAAATTATCATGTTCGTCTTTGGTATTAATTTGAAAAAAATCTGAGATTATCATTTGTGTAGAAAGCTGGTTTGATAACATGAAGGAAGGTTCTTAATACTTACGTTGGTGAAATTATTTATTTATAAAAACCTACGCCACTGGTAATTTTGAGTAATGCTTATATATTTATTTACGTCCATTACAGGAATGAAAATTTACAAATAATGTTGAAAAGGTACATATGTATTATAATAGATAATATTAAAAAAAACATAATTTGACATTTTTATCGAGAGTTAAATGGTTTTAAATAAACTAGATCTACTCGATGAAAAACCGTACGAATGCATGCTTATACTGTAACATTGATGTACCAAATACGTCGTCAACAATATCGAAGTATTTACTCCCCAGATGTTGAATCCGTAGTATAGGGGAATAATATTGCGACGCTGAAGTTGAATTGTAACAATGAAATGGTAGGTTGTTTACTGGAATACTAATGAATAAGAATTTATTTGGGGATATTTGTTTTAATTTCTTTTTGAGGATTAATTATTTTTGTGTTTAATTTGTAGAAATCCATTTAATTTAAAAAAAAAAAATTAATGTAAATGCCGAAACAGCTGTCACAATAATAACAACTAAAAATACTTGCAGAACTTAATAATAACATTATTAAATTTGAATTACATTAAATTAAAAAAAAATCTTATTGAGGATATTATTAATTAAATCCAAGTTATATCCTTTATTTGACGCTAATTTTTTTAATTAAAGATAACTCATTTATAAAAAAAATAATACTGGACAATGGTACGGAACGGTCTAGTATTGATTTCACGTTAAGTGTTTGTTTTACTTAATATGTTGTCAAACCACAAAGAGGTTGCTTCTTATGGAGATATTGTTTTTGTTTATTTCTTATTATCCTCGATTCTGATACGATTTTTGGTCGTAGTACCTAATATGTATTTTTTTAAATGCTAAAATGTGGCATTCAAATCTCAATTTTTGAAAAAAATGGACGTAAATTTCGATTTAAGTGACGGGTAATGATCATAAAACAGCTAAAAGAATATATAGTAATATTGTTTTAAATGCATTGCGTATTGATTTTTAATATGCCAAACGAGTTTCGTCAGTACCAAAACCATATTATTACAAATTCTTCTCAAATAAAACAAAGCACCCGCAGTAATTAATTTCTAATGTAACCACACAAAAATGTTTTCCAGGGTAAAATGAGATAAAAAAAAATTGTTTTATGATTGTAATTCTTTCACCGGAATCCTAATCGTAATGAAGAAGCAGTCATACAAATTTAAGCATTGTAAAATCCCGCCAGCCCTCCAAAGAAAGCTGCTCCCTTTTTCTTAATTCTATCCGCCACAATGGCTGGAATCCTCAACAGAGACGGGACTTTAAAGCGATTATTTGCGAAGTACGAATTATAATAATTGATATTGCCGTTGTTGTTATTATTATTAATAACTTTATCCCCCGGAGGCGCCCGGGGGGAGAATTGAAGTTGAAACCTCGAAAGAAATAATTTGTTGAAAGAAGTTTCAGAGTTTATGGAGAGATCAAAAGTTTTGCGAGGAACTGGAACGGTTGGCGCCATTGGATAATATTTTACAGGTACGTAGGTAACTTTGTATTTCTGGGAACTAATTTCAGATCTTGTAGACTCTTTCACTGATTCATCTTTCACGGGCTTTGATTGCGAAGTTTCGTTTCTATTCAAGGAGTTAAAAATATAATCACTTTGTAAATTTTCGATTGAGACTAGGGTGTCATTTGGTTTGCTTGTTATAACGTCGATTGAAATTGTATCATTGTCTGCGTCATCTGCATAGAAATTATCGTCTAGATTTATAAATACTGTTAAATCTGCATCTTTGACAATATCGTTAGCATCATAATCACTTTGATGGGCGTCAGATGAAGTATTGTTAATATAAATTGAATCATCTTCACTTTGGTAGTCACTAGAACTAGATGAAGCATCATTGGTACTGTTCGAATTATAATCACTCTGATGGTTGCCAGATGTAGTGCCATGAATGGCTTTTAATCCAGTGTTTTTAATCTTGTCACCTTCTGCGACATTTTCGTCAGTATAGTATTGATATTTTTCATAACTGTTACTCCGTATTGTTTCATAGGGCGTATTGATCATAAGAGATAGTAAGCTCGGGGTCCAGGCGTGAACCAGCTGTAAAAAAATAAGATTGTAATCAGCGTGTGAAGTATTGATTATTGATTATTCATGCCGTATTTTATTATAACGAATTATAGACACTCCATTTAGTAAAAAGGCATTACGAGTTTGCGTGATTAACATTTTCGCAATCAACAACAAAGCCTTGGAAGTAAGCGATTAAAAAACGCGATATTGCGAAATAGTAAAAGCACTGAGCTGGTAATTTGTAGCCATTGTTTGAACAAAAAATCGAGTTGGTAAAAATGCGTGAGGCGATTTGGGGAAAATACTTGGTTTGTTTTTGTTTGTTTTGCTTTCAAGCAAAATAATTTTTATAAAATTAAGAACGCTTCGCGATGGAATATTTTATTTTACACATATTGCATTTACAGTAGAAGTGCCATCAGCTTACAAGATGAAAACATTAATATACAAAAATACGATGTTATTTTTTATTGCTTAAAACGTTTGTTTTCATTGATTGTATAGGAACCAACAGATACTAATATAAAATAAATTAGAAAATCACATGAAAAAGTATTCCTAACACGAAAATTTTAATATAGATGTGATGACTGGCTGCGCCAGCTGTGATGACTACTCTGTTGAATCTTCAATAATATCCGGATTTGTGTGGTGATGAATCAAACTCGTGTGTTGGTGTCGCAATGTTAAGGTATGAAGAAGAACGAGTCAACCTGTCATTGTCGCATATATTTCCATAAGTTGTTATGATGTCTCTTTCATACTCGATTGTGCCTTTCATAATCTTGAACATACGCTCACCATAAGAGGTTCTATTTAAAAATTACGGAATCTTACTTAAGAGGAACGGCTGCGAGGCCTGTTTCATACAAAACTTAATTTTGGATTTGAGGTCAAAATACTAACCTAAACATAATGATACATTTTTTCATTAAAGGTTTAGTAAATATCTAGTACATATGGGAAGTATTTTACCCATTTTTTGTTTTACATTTTGAATTGATTTTTTGCTATTTTGGAGGCACCTTTAAAATTATTTGGGGCTAACGGTGATTTGAAAAAAAAGTTTTACCCGGTCTGCTTTAAAAGTATAATGAAATATAAAATAATTAAAAAAAAACATTAAAATAAGCATTATGATGGACGTTGGAACACAAATTTGCCGTACATAATTTAAAATATCGACCCAAAAAAACCTTTTTTTTTTAAAACGTTTTGTGTTTATATTTTTATTATCGTAATCATATATACGTAGCAAATACGATATTAAAAAAATACGACTATCACGCTAATAATTTTCTAAATTTTTTTTCCATGGTATATACTTCATAATTTAAAACAAAAATAAATAAAATATTTTTCATACGTACTAGATATTTACTAACCCTTTAATTTTAAAAAAATATATCATTCATTTTGGGTGGGTATTTTGACCTCAAATCCAAAATTAAGTTATGTATGAAACAGGCAGCGCTACAGTTCCTCGTAACTTGCGAAACAAACAGATTTTTTTAAATTTCTACAAAAGCAAAATAATTTCTACAGAAACAAAATAAAATTATACATTTCAACATACAGAATTAAAAAAAAACGTCTCGTGAAACACATTTTAGATAGGCACTTTAAGGTTTATCACGATTTGAAAAGACACTTTATAAAAATCGATAATTTTGTTAATTTCACATACGTACGCACAAGGAAATTATATTGTTTAAAAGGTTTACCAGAAGAGAGAAGACAGCTCTCATCGTGTGCGATTGAAAATCCAACGTTTGAAAGATCCTTCTGAATTAATATCTCGTCTCATAACTTCTTAAAAGATGCGAGCTACAGAATCTGAAACAACCAAATATAATGATAACAAAATGTTAATAAAACAAAGTCTTTGGCAAAAAAGACATACGAATGATGTGATCAGCAATCAAACACGATACTTACACTAGTTTATCCTTATATAAATTTGGGTTTTAACCACGGAGTTATTAAATTCCATGAATTTGTGAGAAAATACAATTTTTTCCTGTTGAAATTGAAAACCACAACTAAACAAACCAAATCCATGTGGGCTTATATGAACTCTTTCTGTCAAATAGTTACGCAACTCTGAAGAGTGAATCGATTTTGGACTGTTGAAATATGGCGTATCGATTGGTGAGGAATATGTGAAAAAATAACCTACATACACAATTACACACCCACATATGAACAGTTAATTAATTTGGTAATAATGCAGGTAAAGGTGTGAAGAGTGTTTATTAGTCATAATACAAAAATACAGGTGTTCTAAAAAGAAATCATTTCATTTATAAACCATTAAAATATGTTATGAATTTTTGGCATATCTTAATTATACAGCCGAATTCTGCGCACCGAAGCAGTGAACTCTGGCGTCATTAAATTGGCATAGCTTTTTCTGTATTCATTACTGTTATATTCTCTCCGAAGAGTCGTCGCGACCTCAGTGACAGACGCCGGACGTGAAAAACAAGCATCTTGTTGTACACCCAAATATTAAATTGCCAGGGTTCTCTCTCCCTCGGAAGACGTGGACTTCATTAAACCGCATCCGGTGCAGTCACAGCCGTTGTGTGTATATGATGCATAAGTGAGGACTAAAGGATTCCGAATTTTGTGAATTTGGATAAATTCAAACAACAGAACACAACACGTGTCCCCTACATCAGTTTCCCTATGGCACATCTGTGCTGAACCAAGCGACTCCCGATGCAGTCGACTGGCTGAATAATCTCAGTATCCCATTATGACCTCCACCAACTCTCCTCCACCACACGAAGAATAAGAATTCTCATCAACCTGTTAAAACGCGACAAGATTTATTCATATTATTATTTTTACTATATTTTAATATATGTCTCATGTAGTAAAGTATCGTTCAGTTTTACGTAGTTTCGTATTATATCCTAGAATGGAATATTTTCGCAGTTCCATGGATAAAACTTTAATTAATTTTGACGGCCTCTATGGTCGAGGGGTAAGGCTCTCGACTACGATTCCTAAGGTTGCGGGTTCAAATCCCGGCGTGCGCAAGTAAATTTTATATAATTAATTTGTGCCGTTCCACAATCAATTCATTTAAAAATAATATGTAGTATAATTGCGCATGTTCCAGAGTGGAAGATACTCTCAATATCGCCCTGGTCAAATAGTTACCACCATTCAGAATTGAAACATTGCTCGAAATGACTTTTAGCCGTGTTTGGTGACCAGATCTGAATAACCATGTATTTTCCCACCTTCTTCTTCCCCTTCTCCTCCCCCTCCCCAATACCTTCAGCCATACAACATTCCCCAATTGGGATGCCATAATCTCACTGGCTCCAGAATGTTGGGAGCAGATAGGACTCTTGTGAGGTATTCATATATAAAAAAATAAAGTAATAATGTCCCTCAACCTACTAGAAGATATGAGAAAATATTTTGAAATATGAGTGTTATTTGTTTCTGCTACATTTTTCGAAGGATCACGAATAAACGAATATAATCCTCATACCATCATTTGCATTGACTCTCTGCTGATTTTGTGTGTCCAGCATTTAAAATATTTAAAACGTCAAATCGCGACTACGCACACTCAAAATAATGCACTGACAAATTCTCCATTATCAATAAAAATGTTGACATCTGACATGAATCATTTGACTCGATATTCTCTCACCGATAAAATGAAATAATCCCACCTGACGTTTATTACATCGCGTACTTTCCAACTGTCATACCAACTCCTGTGGGTACTTTACAACGATATTTACTCTGTAAAACTGAAAGTCGTTGAAAAAAATGCTTTCCCAGTTGTTTTATTGGAAAACCTGTGTTTGAATTAGCATTTTACGCCCTTGGATGTAAACCCGAAAGGCAATAAACTTGTCGGAGTTCGTGTTGGCATATCTCGAGTTGTAAATAACAGACATTTGACAGCTGGGAGAAGCTCTCTCTAAATAAAACATTTTTAACGGTTAAAAAACGGGAAAATAGAGTCGTAAGGAACGGTGAAGAATGTGACATTAAAAGAAAGCCGGTAGATCATTGATTTTGATAAGTTACGACTGATTTAAAGTGGTAATACGCTCAGAATTGCCCTGGTGAAATTCCAACATTCAGAATTGAAACCTAAAATGTCTTTAGCCGTGTTTAGTAACCAGAATTAACCTACTGTTTTTCTTCGTCTTTCATTAGCCTCACAACATTGTCTGTTTGGGGATATCAAAGTCCTGTATTTTAATACTGTTTTAAAAGTTTAAAAATCATTTTCAATAAGCCTAGTAATAGATTTTATTATAATCAAAAAAAAATAATACCGGTCGTCATATTAGTACGGCGTACGTAACTGTACGTAACATTCAAATTAACAATTCTTATTTTTGTTCCTAAAATTAATTAATAGTTTTTTAAATAGTTAACGTAGTTGATTCTCTCAATTCTCATCCGTGGCAATATTTTTTATCTATATTTATAAAAACCAATCTACTCGTAAGTTTGTTGGTTTGTTTGTCCTCGATTTTCTCGAAAATTACTGGACCGGTTTCGCTGAAAATATTACAGTTTGTTCTTATCAGTGCCGGGAAGGTTTAGAGAGTAGTTTGAATGTAAAACTGTTGCTATAACGTTTTAAAATTAGTATGAAAAACATGGAACCCGCCATGTTTTATTTAGGTTAGCCCATAGATATAATACTATGTCTAGCCACAGATTGCATATTCAAAAGAAGAAGGTTTTTTTGGGTAGAATATTTTCAAAATGGAAAACACGAGTAGGTACCTACTTAAGAACTTTATGATATAGATACATTTTGAAAAAATAAACGTTTGGAATGAAATAAAATATTCAAATGAATATTTCATTATTTGGACATAGTTACTTTCGCTGTCAAATCAACTATGGTACCCTAATGACAAGTGAAAAATCCCGAGCAAGGACGGCTACACATCAGCCAGTTTTTGATAAAAATATATTTTTTTCTTTTATTGAATTTTTTTTTTTTAAATTTTAATTTAATTTTATGATGTGATGTTTCACGGGGCTGCGCTAGTTTTAAATAAATTTTGCCCCAGGATTTATAGAACAGACTTTCCATAAAAGAGAGCAATAGCCGGTATTTCAGTATACTAAAACGAGACGGATTGGGTTGTCAGGAAACCTTCCAGATAGCAACTTGAGAATCGTAAATAAACGACGAGCTCAAAAAGTAACTGAAATGTCTTATCAATTGTTATTGTTTTTAATTAGTAAAACTCCATTTAATAAAAAAATGAAGTAATTCAAATTTAATAATGTTATTATTAAGTTCTGCTACTATTTACACTTTATGTGAAGAAACAGCTTTCAGCTGTAAGCACCCCACAGAAGAGATAATTTTTAACTATCACAACTATTTTTCAAAGTAAATCGGTTTTACCGGTAATAAATCATTTTAAACACCGTCGAAACAAAAATTGGGTAGGAGTAAATAAAATCGTGAAAGCAAGTTGTCGCAATGTGGCCTAACCACAGTTTTAAAATGGCTTTGAATAGCGAACCAGATTTAACTATGATAACAAAAAAAATAAAATGCTTGCGGAGCGTGATATTAATATTATTAAATTTGATTTACCTAGAATTTTATTAAAAAAAAAAAATCTGAAATACCTGCTCCAAATCGGTTATCCACTGTTGAGTATCATATTCTTTTCATCCAATTTACGGAGTATCGTTTCTATTGGGCTATCGACCACTTCGAAATAACGTTTTGTTGTAAGAAAACATTTATAAATATTGATGTAGTTCTCACTGGGTGTTTTATCTGTGCTCGGGAAACAAATTTAAATTTTAAATGGATGTATTGATGTAGGTTAGGTTTGGTTGTGTAGGTCAGATAGAAATTTGATGTTTGTCAAGTACATCGATCATTTTGAATATTTGATTCAATCGTATCTTCCGCCCGTACAAAAATGATTGCTTGAAATAATTGAACGTAATTATGTCCCATTAATCACACTTATGGACAGATGCCATAATCAATTCATACTAGCAGTGAGTCATGACTCATTTTGTTGAGAGCGGGAGTCACGGCACCGATTCAATATTTTTGCACGACTCATTTGAACGACGGCTCATTTAAGAGCCAGCACATATTAAGAGCCAAATCCCAGTTCATGAGCTCATATCTCAGTTCATACGACTTCTAGATCATTTGGTCCCCGGCTCCCAGTGTACCTATACAAAATGTCCAGATATCAATCAGACTGTCATGCGCCGTTCACGTACTGTACATTACCTATACACGTGTAAATGCGGTAATTATTCTAATAACTTGAAAAGAAATGCTTTAAGATGCCTCATGATGCCAAATATTAATTGCCCAAAATTAAGTCCCACGGTAATTAACATAATTTAGCCTCGTAGAAGTTAGATACATATACGATGATTTTATATGAACAAATTAGAACAGAGGACCTTATTTAAAGATGCGTCATCGTAGAAATGCTAAAGAAAACTATCGAACATCTGAGATATGTTTATCTTTTCAGATAAATAAACAATATTTCTTAAGTGGTTCCAAGGTTTGTCAAATAGAGCCGTAGTATGGTTTACCAGGAGTCGTACGCTCACGGCTCATCAAAATGAGCCGGTAAAAATGAACGACTCTTCCCTAATCTACGCACGTTATAATTATTACTACAACCGCCTAGTCTCGTCTCGGTAAACCTCTGGAGACAAAAGATCATCAAGTAATATCCTTCGTTAGCCTTAAATCAGTAATTCAGAGTCGGATCTAACGCAGGTGCAAATGGAACGTGTAAACAGGACGCAATATCGTAAAGGTTTTGAGAATAGTTTGTGTGTTCCGTAGCAAAACAGAATATTGAAGAAAAGTGAAAAAAACCTTACCTTACCTAACCTAACCAAACTTAAACTAACTTAACCCATTTATTTATCATTTTCTATTGTGTCCGGTTACCGTTTTCTAAAACACGCTTGGAAATGCAAGCATTTTGTTTCCACTGTGTTAATTATTGTAGATATGTGAGGTCGCGCTCCTCCCACTTAAATATCGTGGGCATAGTGGCAAAAAAAGTTATGTTGGAAATTTGACGTTTTGGCTTAATAGTGCAGGATTATGAAGCTTTTTACGCTCTATAAACTGGCAGAACACCCAAATTGTGAAATTTTTTTTTTAAAAATCAGTACAAATAATTTTTTTTCTTTCAAAGAATCAAAGCCAATATTTTTGTAATGGAAAAAAACTTTAAATCGATTTTGCATTACAATAATGTTATAGAATTTAATAAAGAAGTTTAAAGATGGTACACAATTTAAAAGCTTCATTTCTCAAAACAGCGATTCTATTGTTATTGTTTTTTGCCAGTATACCCGCGATATTATCTCTATATAAACACACTTTTACCATCAATCAAAACAGTAACTAAAACGGAAAATTCTTGTTCTGATGGGTCACTGAGGCGGCAACTGGTCGCCTGCCGCTGACTTAGCACATTCCGCAGACCATTGATAGAACCTTTAATTATTCTTAACCATCTACTCTCTAACTCATCTAACTCTCAGTAGCCTTGGAATTAAAACGTTGCTTGAAATGGTTTTAGCCGTGTTTGGTAACCAGATCTGAAGAGTCAGGTATTTCTCAACCTTACTCTTGCCTATATCCTCCTTACCTTACCCTACTCCCCTATCGGTCAGCACCCAAAAATGCGTACTTTGAAGGTTGATAATTTAAGAAATACTACAAATGATCTCTAAAATTTATACGGAAAATAGTAAAATGTGTAAGATTTTAAAAGACAATAATCCTCAAACTGTAATCTTTTAAATTCTATATGAAATATGTATGGGAATTTTAGTTAACACTTTAGAAATATGCTTTCACTAGTTTTCAAACTGCACATATTTTCAAACGTTTTGGGACGTATGTAATAGAATTTAAAGATGCCATTTTCAGGATTTTGGTCTTTTGAAACCTTGTAAATTTTCGTAACTACCCGTAGAGAATTTACGGATAAATTATTCGTGGTATTTCTCGAATTAGCATCCTGGAAAGTGATGTTTAGTAATGCAGGCCCAAAGTCTAACAGCAAACCCCAATTGGGTTGCCATAGTTCCACCGGCTCCCGACAGCTGGCAGCAGTTGGAACGCTATTCATATAAATAATAATTAAAGGAAAGTGACAGCACGCTCCTGTTAAAGAATTACTGTCATTGAAGTAGCGATAATTAGGTAGGTACTCGAAACGAACCGAGTGAGTTGTTACACTCTCTGGCAACTTGTTACATAATATTGTTTTATTTGGGGAGAGATCACATGCGGGCGCGCGTGTCTGGTATTCCCACTGTCACAAACACTGTCACAGCCACTGTCATTGTCACACCCACCGTCACAGGCACTGCCGCCTGTCACCGTCACGTCGATGACAATTAAAGATATTGAAGGCGGGCCACGGGACAAGCGATGACCTCCGTCTGAGATATAAAAAAAAACGAATCCGGAGGTTTTACAAAAAGATTTTTAAAGAATTAATAAAAATTTTAAAATATCCATATAATATTTTAGTTAAACTGTTAATTATGTACATAGTTTTGTATTACAGTTATTTAAAATCTCAGTTTTTAACTACTCCTCCACTAGAAACATTTATTTGTGGATGGAAGTGAAGTGTACAATAATCGTTAATTATTAATTAATATATGGATACTGTAGCAGGTATACTGCACTTTAAAGCAAGGTTAAAGTTTTGACAATACAAAAACAAAACAAAAAATGTAAATGTGTGAATATCATAACTTAGATAATTCAAAATTAATAATATAAATGTATTTAGCAGATAAAAAAAATATGCCACAGAAAATAAATAAATTATAGAATGTAAGATTAATTCAATTGGAAACATTTTTTTTAATTAATTCACTTCAAACCGATTAAATTAATTTAATTCATTATTTTAAAAGACATTTCAGTACTAAAAATAAGTATTATACAGGAAGATTTTAACTATGTGGATAAAATAATTAAAAAATTAAACATTAATTGATAAACTAAAGTTCTTAAAAACTTAAGACAAGATTTTTGTGCATAGCGCAAAGGGTAACAATTATTTTTTATAAACAATAATTATTAATCTAAAACACTCATCCAAATTGAAAAAACCTTCCGAGCAAAGATAAATGTCGCCGGCAGGACTCGAACCCGCACCCTTCTAATGTCCGGTCAGATGCTCTACCGTTGAGCTACGTCGGCTTATCGCAAACCCGCCAAGTTAATCAATATATACTAGTGTTCCATTCAATAATTACTGTTTTTATTATATTTTCACCTGTAAACAACCAACTTTATTATATGAGAGAGGCTTGTAACGGCTAAATCCCTCAAATAGATGGCGTCGAGACAAATTATGTCTACATTTTATTGGTGAAAATTGCTTTGACTTGTCAAATATTTATTAATTGATAAACTAAAGTTCTTAAAAACTTAAGACAAGATTTTTGTGCATAGCGCAAAGGGTAACAATTATTATTTTTATAAACAATAATTATTAATCTAAAACACTCATCCAAATTGAAAAAACCTTCCGAGCAAAGATAAATGTCGCCGGCAGGACTCGAACCCGCACCCTTCTAATGTCCGGTTAGATGCTCTACCGTTGAGCTACGTCGGCTTATCGCAAACCCGCCAAGTTAATCAATATATACTAGTGTTCCATTCAATAATTACTGTTTTATTATATTTTCACCTGTAAACAACCAACTTTATTAGTATGAGAAAGGCTTGTAACGGCTAAATCCCTCAAATAGATGGCGTCGAGACAAATTATGTCTACATTTTATTGGTGAAAATTGCTTTGACTTTGTCAAATATTTATTAATTGATAAACTAAAGTTCTTTAAAACTTAAGACAAGATTTTTGTGCATAGCGCAAAGGGTAACAATTATTATTTTTATAAACAATAATTATTAATCTAAAACACTCATCCAAATTGAAAAACCTTCCGAGCAAAGATAAATGTCGCCGGCAGGACTCGAACCCGCACCCTTCTAATATCCGGTCAGATGCTCTACCGTTGAGCTACGTCGGCTTATCGCAAACCCGCCAAGTTATTTGAGGGATTTAGCCGTTACAAGCCTCTCTCATATTAATAAAGTTGGTTGTTTACAGGTGAAAATATAATAAAAACAGTAATTATTAAAAAAAAAAAAATGGAACACTAGTATATATTGATTAACTTGGCGGGTTTGCGATAAGCCGACGAAGCTCAACGGTAGAGCATCTAACCGGACATTAGAAGGGTGCGGGTTCGAGTCCTGCCGGCGACATTTATCTTTGCTCGGAAGGTTTTTTCAATTTGGATGAGTGTTTTAGATTAATAATTATTGTTTATAAAAAAAAAAAAAAAATTAAACAGTTATGTCGAATGTCTTTTTTTCATTATCGCTTCTGATTTCTTTCGCATAATAAATACTCGTATGTAAATTCTTAGCAAAATCTTTACTTGATGGGTTAGGGTTTGGATATTTTATGTAAGGATAGGTTAGTTAGAATCGAAAATCTAGTTTAAATGATTTTTATGATTTTAAAAATTTACTACATTAAAATGTGAATAATATAAAGTGTTAACAACAATGTATAATAAACACATATATATATATATGTACATATTAAAATCGACCGGTTAGTGGCTGAGTTGACATCGCGTGTGGGTCCCACCCAGGCGTCGCGTCATGACTAGAATTCCTATGCTAGCTAAGTCATCCATTACGACACAAGCAAAATCTTCCGCTTACTGTGATGGTAGTAGATTTTCAAATATTGTTAGGTTATTCGTACCCTGGTAATATGGGTGTGTATAGAGATTTATTTTATTTTATTAATTCCGGAATGTGGGGAGGCTAGTGGAATCCCAAACATCCCATAAAATATAAACAAATTACGAGGATAATACGTATTAAAAATAATCCAAATAAAAATATAAAAATAATATAATACAGCACCCTTGAGGTGATTTTTCACGATAAAAATCAAATCATATAAAAATGATTGTTATTATTTTATAATAGACGTTAGTGAAATGTTACATTTTCATATATTAATTATTTATAATCTTACAAATTAATATTTATTTTTTTAGACAACGGACTAGGCACTTGTCCGTATTTGGCGGTCAGGATTATATTTATCCATTACGCTTTTTTGCTGAAATCTGGACTCTGGCGGTTTCAATGATGAGGAAGTTTATCCTTTCCCTAAATCCTGTGACGCGGGTTCTTATGAGGGCTGTAAAACCAAGAACTCACCCCTCCGAGAGCATGGTAGAAGCACTGCAGTAACTGGAAAGGCCGAACGTCACGCGGTAGGCGTTATTGTACTGCACACGAAGCCTTTCTATGCTACTCTTGTAGTTGCCAAAGATCGCACTTGTAAAAGGTTGCACAAAATGTAAGAAATAGCATTCTTTTCACAAGTGCACTGCAAAGCCGAAAAATTCTACTGATCATGTTTGAATGTAAGTTGATAATTATTTTTAATTTAAGGACTATTGTCCAGTTACAAAATACATAACACGAAATGAGATTAAAAAAAAAAACAGTGCATACATAATGAATGAATGAAGCAATGATAATAAAAAGACAAAACTAAACATTTGAGAGAACATTCAAAGTCAAATCCTTAACAAGATTTTGGTAGAGTCCATGATTTCAGACCATAATTAAATCATTTAGACTGGTACCAAAAAATTTCAAGTCTCGACATTCTGGATAGTGGAGAATAGTGTCCATAATTTGAGTGTTGATTGAGGAAAAACAATTCATTATTTCTGAGTCTACGGCAAGGGATCTTGAACTGGATGAGCAACAAAGAAGGTGAGTCAATAATGATTTGTTCAATTTCATCATAGGAGTAAATGGAAATGACATAATGGTTACTAGGTTAATTGTTTAAATGCTATATTAATCTATGCATCATCAGGAAGAATGCAAAAAATGATTGTCGAAACTCGGACGGAGCTGGGTAGTAACCAACATAAAACAGACATAATTTAACGTCCTTGATTTGCTAACTGATTCACAGAACCCTCTAATCAATTTTGGCTGGCTTGGGTATTTGCCTGATTTTGATGTAGAACCGACACCCGTACCTACGTAATATGTTGGTTGTGGAAGATATGAGATTTTACGCGGTAGGACATTTTTTACGTTATCACTACGTGCTTCAAACCTTTCCTTGCCGGTTATTTAAGAGGAACGGATGATGAATGGCAAAGCGAATGGTCTTTTTTTATTCAAAAGGTATAGCAAATATCTAGTACAGGTTAGAAGTACTTTATTTTATTTTTGTTTTAAATTATGAAATATAGGCCATTAAATAAAGCAATTTTTCACGATTTTAGAGACAACTTTCGCAATTATTGGGGGTTAATGGTGATAACAAAAAACAAAAAATTCCCCGTCTGCTATGGAGATATAATTAATTATAAAATAAAAAAATAAAGAGTGTTAAAATCAGCATTATAATATTTAAGTATTAGGTATTTCATAATTTTAAACAAAAATTAATAAAACACTTTCAATTCTTTCACGATATTTACTACACCTTAATTTTTTTTGTATCACACAGTTTGGGTGGGTATCTTGGCCTCAAATCCAAAATTGAGTTTTGTATGAAACAAGCCGCGCACGCATCCGTTGTAAATATACTAAACAATTTAAATGGGAAGTGGATCGAATAAAGCATTAGACAAAATTAGAAAAAAAGGGTGACAATTAAACTCATCCTTCAAGTACCGTTCTACATAGACTCTGGTGAAATTTTCAAAACATTTGACGTCACGGCAATAGGACAAGTATATTTAAAAATTGTATTATTACACCTATTCCAACACAAACTTCATATTCCAATGCAACCTCAAACGGCAATAAAAAAACAGATCCTCAATAAATAAAACCCTGAATATCCCGATAACACACACCTCACACGGGCAAGTATTACGCAATAAAACTTTATAATTACATGCCCACCACTATGAAACAACTACTAACTGTAAATATAATATCTACAATTAATCTCAAAAGATATGTCACAGCCTGCATCAAAAAACAAGGTATTCATGTTATTCAAAACATGATAAAATCAAACCAAATATGACCCAATACATAAAATACTATACTTACTTGATAGTCCCTTCTCTCTTTTTCCGTGCAATACACTTTCATATTATCAAACTTAGTCGAAAGTATGTATAATTACATGTTTATTATTTTTAAAGCATTTTACTACTGCAACCAAAACAAAAACAAAAATGTATTTCTCTTCAAATTCTATACCTAATGTACATTTAAATAGAAAAACTAACACATTGAAACAAAACTAATCAATACACATCAATACTTGTACCAGATTTAACACATCCACATGAAATCTTCAGCACAGGTTCTTCTAGTGAGGTGGTATTGACACATATACTACTCCATTCACAGTATCACCCCTTCAAACATACCTTGAACTCCAAATTATAAAACACCATACAAAACACCTTCAATATAATTTTTAATTTTTTTTAAATGTAGTGTATAATATGTAGATATAAATAAACAAATATTTTTTTTCATATTTAAGGTAATGCATATATGTATTGGATAAAATAATTACAGTACATAATTATTTATCAAACAAACCAGAAAAAAATGAAGAAATGGGGAAAATAGTCAATATATTCGTATGTGTGCATACTTTGCCAAGTTGCCGAGTGGAGCGATAGTGAGCGAAAGAGTGCGGGGTTTAGCTCGCCGTGCCACGATGCGCAGTTGTCGGTAGTAGCCGGAGGTCTGCCGGCAGTAATGGACATAGCATCAATGAAGCTGCGCTTAAACAGAAAGTTTTGTTGCTACTTGTATGATACCAGTATGTGTTGTATGCAATTTACTGACCTTATATACGTCTACCTTCTTTTTTAATTTTTTTTTGAGTAATTCTTTTGGATGTTGTACATACTGTATTATTTAACAACATCTTTAAAAATGCCGTAAATTGCAAATTTTGTAAAATTTTCAAAGTAATAAAGTTTATTAAAATGAAAAAGTATCATTCTTTTTATGTTGATGATTTTTACCCATTTTCAGCACTTAGGTATAATATTTTACTTATATTATCTACTATTATTAAAACCGTTTCATAAGTAATAAATGTGGACAATTCACTTATATCCGACATAAAAATTACAAAAGTCTAAATACAGCACCGGGGCGAACGGATTTTTCTAGCATCGTAACGGAAAGGTTAGGAAAGAACTGTCACGATTTGGGTGAATTTCGTGGGTTTGACGTTTCGCCTGTGGGTGAAAAAGCGTAATTTGTCCGTGAAATACTGTAGGGATTTTTTCCAAAGAGTCGCTCTGAGTCGTAAAAAAATGAAAATATCATAAAAATGATAACTTCATCACAATTTTGTGGCGGGTATTACTTATTTAATTTGCCACGTCTTTTTGGTCTTGGTATTTATTATAAATGCGAGTGGAAGACAGTCAGTCACAGTCAGTGTTGCCATGTAATCAAATTTAGTACATTCTCACAAGGGTTCCAACTACTCCTAAATGTCAGGACACAGCGGGACTATGGCATTCCTAATTGGGGTA
The DNA here is from genome assembly GCA_022606495.2 of Halesus radiatus. Taxonomy (NCBI): domain Eukaryota; kingdom Metazoa; phylum Arthropoda; class Insecta; order Trichoptera; family Limnephilidae; genus Halesus; species Halesus radiatus. The sequence continues at coordinate 14,608 of JAHDVE020010043.1, read as the reverse complement.
TATTGTGATACAGAAGGGGGTGGGGAAGATTAGGAGATGGCGAAGTGCAAGGTTGAGAAGTACTTGGCTATTCAGATCTGATCACCAAACTCGGAAAAAGCTATTTCAAGCAAATTATTCATTAAATTTAAAAAAAAACAAATATTAAAAAAAAAACATTTCTTGAATTTATTTTCATATTTAATATTAATAATAAAAAATACTTATAAATATATATATATATATATTTTTTTTACATGAATACCGTTCAAGAGTCTCAACTGCTCCCAACCGCCTCGAGTCAGTGAGACTATGGCATCCCCAATTGGGAAATGTTGTGAGGCTGAAGGTATTGGGAAGGGGAAGGAGAAGTGAGAAATGAAGGTGGGGAAATACTTGACTATTTAGATTCTAATATAAATTAATTACTTAACCACTTTAATCAATTATTGTTTATGTTTATAATTTGTCCTCCTTGTATGTGCTCCACACAGATAGGGGCGCTCTTGTGTGGTATCACATAAAAATAAAAATAAAGTATAGGTTCTTTAATATAGTTTACGATTTTTCAAGTTTCTGAGCTTTAACAATCATTAAAAAAATATTTAAAAAAATTCAATTTGTCACAATTGCTCCCAACCAACGACTCTGAACTATCCGGAGCCAGTGGGAGTATGGCATTCTCAAGTGGGGTATGTTATGAGGTTACATTGAAAAGAAACCTGTCAATTCAGATTTGGTCACCAAACATGTCTAAAGTTATTTCAAGTAACGACGTATTTTTAACCAGGCGATTCTGAGAGTACCGTCCACTTCACAATACCGTCCACGTCCACAAAACAATCATTTATTAAAAAAAATTATAATAATTGATACGGGGTAATAATTCAAGAGTATTGTAACAATTTATTTTCATAATATATTTATCTATATATTTTATATAAACATGTACCCCCATAAAAAGCTATGCTTATTTGTATGTAATTAAATAATTAACTAAAAACAATATGGCGTCATTGGTGAATTTTAAAAATGTTTCCCGCCTTGGGGTTTATTTCGAGTAAAAAGTTTTATTCTAAAATTCACAATATCCTGAATCCTTTTGTAAAATATTCAGGCTTCCTTCAAGATTTACAACTCTTCGCTTTTCAATTTATTAAATACTACAAAATATTATTGTTTAAGATTCATACTCCCCAAAAACTTACAAAACTTTAATTTATTAGTGCTTATTAAATTACTGTAATCAGTTGCCATATTTAAATTCAATGTTGACATATGATGAACACCAGACCCGCGCATTTAGGCTATAAAATTTATTCGAAGTGTGTAGGTACCGAAATACAAATCTTAGTCGGTAGTACCTACCCAGAAAAGTTTATCTATGTAAATCTTAAATCTGTACTCTTTTTTATTAACAAGATTCAATCAATCTATTATATTGAAGCAAATGATCTGTTTAGTTTCATGTTTCAAATCTATTCAGTTAATGGGTCAGATTCACGTTTTAATTCTCTTCAGTTAATAGGTCAGTTTCATTGCCACGGTCTTGACCCAAATTCATTAATCCTGACCCTTCTACATAAAATGTAGCTATCCCATAAATTAAAGCGTAGACGCTTCTATAGAAAGGGATCGAACTCTGAAAGTACTAGATTATACCGAGCGATTGATTTTAAAGCCACCGCAGGGCTCAAATATAATTCATATCGGCTCTATTTCACATTTATACGAAATATATCGGAAAAACGCGCACCATTTGCGAAAATAGCCGAGCCTCGTTCCCGCGCTGGGCGCCATGTATACGGTCGCCATGGCAACCACCCTACCGCTAGCGGCGCCTTCTTCTGTCAGTTGCCCCCTCGAGACGGTTTCGGGTGGACGCGCTCCTATTAAATTGCGATTCTAACCAATAAAAACGAATCGAATTGTCAAAAGAACGAAGCTGGAAATTTTAAAATCGCCTAACTTCGTTCGCTTGTTTGATTTGTGATATAAACACAGCGGTAGGTACATACCTAGAACCAATGTAGTGTTAGTTCCTACCCGTTCGAATATGCGCGCGAAGTCTGTTGTTTTCGTCGGCGCCGCGCTTTTCAGTTGAAAATTTTGTTTGCGGTAAGTACGAAATAAAAAATCGTACAATTCTGTAACTAGTATAAAAACTTGCCCAAAAAGATAGTCGATATGGTTGCATTTTTATATTTAAATTCAGTTTTGACAGATGAATAATTTCAGACCCCCGCAATTAGGTTGTAAAATTGATTCAGTGTATGTAGGTATCGAAATACAAATCTCGAACGATAGTACCTACCCAGAAAAGGTAACCACAACTGCAATTTAAATAAAAATCACTGTGTTGATTCCAAAAGATAACTTTCCGTGTATACCTACGCACTTTTTGCCAGGATATTTAGTGTTGGGTAAGTAGGTACCGAAATAGAAAATCTATGCAACTTGACCGATACCTACTCACAAAAAAGAGTCAAGATGGTTACATTTAAAAAAAATAAAATTCCTCGTGTTTCTCATATAGGTAGATTAGTACCAGGTCGACGCCGTGGGCTGTTTTTTGTTTTGGGTAAGTAAGTACAGTAATAGAAAAAGTAGTACCTGACCAGTAAAAATGATTCCATTTTTAAATACAAATTCAGATTCTAACAATAAATGAGTTTTAGTTCCACGCTTTGGGTTTGTAAACATCTTTGTTTTTGGTAAGTGGATACTGAAATAGAATATCTTACATGAAAGTACCCACCCAGTAAAAATAGCCGAAATGATTCCATTTTTAAATTTAAATTCAGTGTTGATGCTGATATATAAATGAGTGCGTTCCCGTTATAGCTTCAGTGATGCGTAAACAATCGCACGCGCATACACAGCGCAGATGGCTGCTGGACACGTGTTCAGGTAAACATTTTCCCATTATACCTGTTTATCTGTTTACCTTTCTAAGTTTTACGTGAAAAAATCGTTTTGAACTTGCCTGTTATACGTTGAGATGGAAATGCTTGCAAAATCTATTTTTAATTTACAAACTATACTGTTCAGGTGGTCGAAAGAGAAACTAAGGACCAAACAAATTGTTTTATTTGCGCAATTATTAACAATGTCTTCAATAGTGATAACCCGACTGCACAGATACGTTTTAACATTGGTAAAAACAGTTTTTTTGTTGCTATTTGGATTAACTTATTGTGAACTTTTAGGCCGGCCAAATACGTAACTATATATTTGAGAAGTATGCTTGAGTTGAATACTTGCACAAGTATACTTGCGCATGCGCAGGACCAATTTTGCACAAGTTCGTCCTTCACACGCGCAAGTATAGTTGTGCACGTTTTCAGCTCAAGCATACTTGTCGTATTCAGTGACGTGTTTGGCTGGCCAATCTACTAGTATTTTAAAATAGAAACATTTAAAAAGGCGGTCTCGAATCTACGTGAAATCATTTCATACATGGCCAATAGTGTGACAGCTGTTGCAAGGTTTCAATATCCGGTTGCAGTATATTTACGTCATATGGGCTAAGGACATCAGGTGAAAAAGGTACGAATAATATAAAAATAAATTATTATGTTGAGTGCAAGGAGTGTCAATATTAAATAATTATTGTGTTGAGTGCAAGGAGTGCCAACATTAATAAATTATTGTGTTGAGTGCAAGGAGTGCCAATATTAATAAACTATTGTGTTGAGTGTAAGGAGTGCCAACATTAATAAACGATTGTATTGAGTGCAGGGAGTACCAACATTAATAAACTATTGTGTTGAGTGCAAGGAGTGCCAACATTAATAAATTATTGTGTTGAGTACAAGGAGTGCCAACATTAATAAACTATTGTGTTGAGTGCATGGAGTGCCAACATTAATAAACAATTGTGTTGAGTGCAAGGAGTACCAACATTAATAAACGTACCTACCTACAGTAGAATAATTCTTGTCCTCCGGCAATCTTTGGATTACCGGAGGACAAGAGAGAACTAGGGACCGGTGTTGCAAACTATTTAGAATCAATTTGAACCACTATTAGCGTGCAGAAATGCATTCAAACGTGCGCTCCTTAAAACGATTTGCCTGCATCTTGATTATGCTCCAGTTTCATGAAAATTATTTGACCGTTAAAAAAAAAAATTTACTAAATGCAATGTCATTTTTCCGCAAGGGTAAGGAGAGATGATGGAATGATCCACAGCTCTGTCATGGCAAACATTTTTTGCTTTATTCAAATTCGTACATATTCTTCTGTTATTCCGACTCGAATCGAATATCTGATGATCTTAAACGTGTCATGTCTTCGTTGGGTTTAAACAAATTGCGAGCTAAGATAAATGATTTCTTTATTAACTCTGGATATACGTAATATATTACACATTATTGCTAGGTGGCAATTTCTTCCAAAAAACCCAGAGAACAGGTTTATGTTTGAAAATTAGACTTTGGAAATTCTGGGTGAAATATTATTTATTGGTCTTGTTATAATAAATATAAGACTGGAGGTTGTGTGAAGGAGATGGAAAGGAGGAAGGTTGGGAAAGAGCGGTTACGGGAGACAGTTCATTGGTTTAGACTTACCCCGAGGGTGGTGTCTCGACAGGGAGCTCGGCTCTGAACCTTCGACTAGCTCAGTTTCGGCAGGCCAAGAAGCTCCTCTGCAGGGCCGTAGGCCGACAGGCAGTCTTATAATTGGGGTCGGGGACTCTAATACTACGCCAAAGAATTTACTAAATGCTTTCAGACTCAGAGTTTATTCAGGGGAAGGTACAGACATGGTAAGTTATTCTACAATAATCAAAAGCTAGCCTAACCTCAAATGGAAGTTACGGGGGATTATTCTCTCTGATATTCTCTAAACGGGCATGATAACGGGGACTCGAATAAGTTACAACACAAAAGAGGAAATACAAAGTGAGCTTACAGTCATGATCGTGGCGGCAAAAGGATCCTAGTGGAAGCCTCGGGCTTGGACATCAGTACACTGAAGTTAAATTATATTTACGAGAGTCACCATGTACCGGAGCTCTTTGGTTATACTAATGCAATCTCGCACAGTGGGTGTTAACCAGCATGCATGATATATGGCGCTACAATTTGCGGCTGCCAAAATGGCTTCTCGCGCGTTCTTTTAGAGACGCAGTAGGCGGCGGACCAGAGATGTCACCCGGAAGCCGGGTGAGAAAGAAGTGCCCGGCGTGTGGGCGTGCAAGCTGCCGTTATGGCAAACGTGGCGCTCGCGTCGTTTTTTACCGTTGTTCTTTGACGACTGGCTAGAGTCTTTTTAGGATCTTTCTGTCGTTACGTAACAGTTTATTTAGCCACTTCTTTGGGTGAACATATTTTCATTCTCAAAAAGCAGATATTTTGTTTTGGATATTTGTGTGTTAAGTCACAAAAATTCGTTTCGTAATATTGATGTGATAATAATATTTAAAAAAAAATGTTTTTCATAAGAAACAATCACTTGGTGGTTTGAAATCATATTAAACAAAACAAACACTTGTAAACCACGCATTTATTGTATTTTTACGCCAACCGGTATCGCGTAGATCAAGCTTCGTAAAATAATAACGTATTTAAATTAATTATTATTTATTAGTAAATTGATATTTTTTTACTCTATACATTACAAACAGAGAGTTAAATACATATGAGTAATCCACATTAATGTGAAAATAAAATTTATAGAATTTTAAGAAAAAAAAATGAGACGAGACTATTTCAAGAGTTAATTTGTTTTTTCTTTTGAATCTCTCCTCATTAACGCAAAACATGTCGATAACCTGTGATATTTTGTTCGGGAGAAATACACTCCTCCCCAACGGGAGAACCATTGGCAGGTTGGTCCTACAGGTAGCGAGATAGAATAATCTTTGACGACGCTGCCTTAGATAATGATCAGGAACATAGAGACTTTCACTCTCCAAAATAGCAGAATTCTCTATGCACGGTACCGTTGCAGTTTAGGAACATAGATAGCGGCATACCCCTCCCTTCTGAGCTACATTAAGTAAAATCCGAGTATGCCCAGAAGATATTTAGTTGGATGAGTCACAGATAGTGACCCTGCATCACGTGGAGATTTTTTTTTTCTGAACGGAGGAAGGACCCCTCCTCGTGATGATTCCATATAACCGACTCAGTCTCCAGCCTACTGCCGACTAAAAAGAAGGACTATATTCCAAGAGTACGAGTATCCCAAAAGACCCCGATGGTTCGGATAACAATTTCTAACATTTTGATGATTCCATATAACCGACTCACTCTCCAGCCTACTTCCGACTAAAAAGAAGGACTATATTCCAAGAGTACGGGTATCCCAAAAGACCCTGATGGTTCGGATAACAACTTCTAAAATTTTGATGATTCCATATAACCGACTCACTCTCCAGCCTACTGCCGACTAAAAAGAAGGACTATATTCCAAGAGTACGAGTATCCCAAAAGACCCTGATGGTTCGGATAACAATTTTTAACATTTTTATGCAAACTGGCATACCCCCTCGATATGAACACAAGATGCACGGAACACGACGCATTAAACTAGCACGTACCGTTTATAGAATAAGTGTGCACCCTTGCCCGAGAAACAGCATGATAAGTTAATTTTAAGGACTTATTTGTTGATCACTTATCTCAAAATATCCCAAGTTAACATATATTCCTAGTTTCGTAACCAATTTCCGAATGTGTAAGTGAATACCGAACGAGAATCCCAAAATCTCCCAACCCCCCGAAGCCAGTGTGAGTCCAGTGGGAGATGGGAAGTGAAAGGTGAAAAACACAGTTCAATGGCCCATTGTGTGAAGGCCATTTTCATTACAATCTCCTCGTCGGTCGATCGAGTCTAAAATGAGAAAATGCCGGCAGCTGATATGAGCTCTGAAGGAAGAATTTTCTAAATGAGAATGCGCCTCAGGAAAAGAGCCTAAGAATTTTTCAATAACAACCGTAATGCAAACGGAATGTGGACGGTGAAATGAATTCAGAACATCCGTAGAACCAAAACATAAATCTTTCCCCATGAACGAACAATCTTCTGAAACTTTTTTGTAAGATGGTAACATTCTGGAACATTTTATTGATATATTATGCTTGTTGTCCACTTGGGAAAAATATTGGAAAGATCTCCACACGTTTTTGTGCAAAGATATGATATTTGATATATCCCCAATTTGACCCATCAATGTTTTTTTACAAACACAGTTAAAAACAAAATTAAAACGTCCGTTTATTGAAAGTTTTTAGATCTACTGAGTGATGAATATAATAAAATACTGCCTTATTACTTAAGTTTTATGACTATCTAACTGCAAAATAATAAGAAAAAAATCACCAGTGATTGGAAAAATAATACATTTCTCTGAAGTAAATTGAACGGATGCCCGATAAATAAATAATTTTTGTTTGTCTTAAAAAAATATATCTTTATAGTTTTGCTGAGCATAACCGATTTTATAAACATTCTATAACAGTATTTTATATACATTCTATAACAGTATTTTATATACATTCTATAACAGTATTTTATATACATTCTATAACAGTATTTTATATACATTCTATAACAGTATTTTATATACATTCTATAACAGTATTTTATATACATTCTATAACAGTATTTTTTGAATCATAACATGCATTATTTTTTTGAACACAAAAAGAAAATGTTGACAATTTTTTTTTAACACAACGCATCTTTTTAGATAACCTACACATGTAAAGAAGAATGTTTGTATTAATTGTTTTTGTATTTAATTCGCAGAACTCCATTTATTATTATTATTGTTAAAAAAAAGTGTGTGTTGATTTTTTTATATAATTCTACAGTTTTATTCCGAGTTTGATGAAATTTTGCACACTTGACCTTCAAAACAAGACGAAAGTCACAGTTTACGTGAGATTTCGAAAAAACATTCCCACCATTTTTTCCCACCCCTTGAAACAGAATTTTAGTAATTCTTGATGAAATTTTGCACACTTGAAGCTTAAAATAAAAGGAAAATTACTGGGAAAGAGTAGGGGGTAGGGGAACACACCACAACATCTCCAACTCAACCACTCAACGACAGTCTACGTGGTAAAGTGGTCACGATCCTTGGCCACAAATACGGAGGTCGCGGGTTCAAATACCGGCATGTGCAAGTCAAATTTATTTGATAAATTTATGTTATTTTACAATATGTTCATTTAAAATAATATGTAATATATATGCGGCACGTTCCAGAGTGGTAAATACTGTCAGTATCGCACTGCTGAAAGACCACCATTCAGAATCAAAACGTGGCTTGAAATGATTTTAGCCATGTTTGGTGACCAGATCTGAATAGCCAGGTACAAAGGGCATGCCATAGTCTCACTGGCTCCAGATGGTTGAGAGCAGTTGTGAAAAAATCATGTCAAAAATAAATTGTGTTTTTAATAAGTGTATTTTATAATTTCATCGTAAAGACTTTTAAAAAAAATAATTTAATATTTGTCTTGATTTCTAAAAATTAACTCGAAAGTTTTTCTTCTCGTGCATGGACATTTCCAGAGTGGAAGATACTCTCAGTATCGCCCTGGTGAAAGACCACCATTCAGAATTGAAACGTTGCTTGAAATGGCTTTTAGCCGTGTTTGGTGACCAGATCTGAATAGCCAGGTATTACCCTACCTTCCTCTTTCCCTTCTCCTTCCCCTCCCAAATACCTTCAGCTACTACTCTACTGACAATATTCCCCAATTGGGGATACCATACTCTCACTGGCTCCAGATGGTTGGGAGCATTTGGGACTCTTGTGCGGTATCCAAATAAAAAAAAAAATGGAATCCTATTTTATTTTTCTATTTACTTTCTCAGACTTAGAACTTGACCTCAAAATGTTGTTCATTGTTGTCCACCAAATGGAAGAACTCAAATACAGAAAGTTGGATAATAAAAATCAGAGTTAAGTTTACAAACATGTTTGAACTCGATGTCTTATAATAAGCGTCCCCCCAAGGTCTTATTATTCTCCGTGTCTCATTACTGATACGGAAGGCGAACTAGCGGGATGTATTTCTTAACGATGAAAGATTGAATAATGATTCTAATTTTCCAAGAATAACATTTGGATAAGAAATATTTTATAATTGGCATCCATCATTGAAATGAGAATCAAGAGAACAATGTTTAAAAAAGCTTTTTTGAAAGTTTTTGTGTGATGATTTCAGAAAATATTTTAAAACTCTGTTAGCGTATTGAATACTATGAAGTGGATCGACGGAAAAAGAAGTTTTAGGAAAACATGTGATGAGCAAGCGGATGGAAAAAAAAGTCGGACTCAAATGGTATAAGAAGCAAAAAAGTGTATTTTGAAAGTTTTGATTTTCTACCAAACTTCCTCGTTATCTATTCTCCTTACACCTTTTCTTCGTTCATCCGCTCTGTATGCCCAAACCATCTAACCATGCTTTCCTTAATCTTACCCATTACGCTTACATCAGCTCTTCATACTTTCCGGATCACCAAAATATAAAGTGTAGATTAACCGGGCTGAGTAGGGCCATATAACATAAAATTCCTAGATGTATGACATATAACGATTTGAAAGACATCTGACGTCGCGATTTACATAAGATATTTTGACTACCGAGGACCTAAACAGGATAGAAAAAATGTTTTTAGGCTCGAGAAACAATTTTAATTAATGATTAATAAAATTTAGATTAATTCGGACATACAGACACACCCACAACCCACTTCTATTGTTTAATTTATTTATTTATCAAGTACCAATTGGATTAAAAAAATAATTTAAAAAAAAATTAAAATTTGTGTATTTCAAATAATATATACAACGATGTTGTACTCAGTTATGAATTCAACTCATTATGGAACTGGTACATAATATTAGGTTTTACAAAGTTTTCACGGCAAATATATGTATTAGAATATAAAAACCAAAAAAATACATATAAACAATTGGAAAATAAAATAAATAAATGTACAGGCTCGAAACATACAGATACAATAGAAATACACAATAGAGAAAACAGTATGCTTACATCAGAATCTACAAAGCTTTAGAGGAACGGCTGTTCTGCTTGTTTCATACATAACTTAATTTTGGATTTGAAGCCAAAATACCCAAACAAACAGAATGATACATATTTTTTTAATTAAAGGTTTAGTAAATATCTACTACGTATGAGAGGTATTTTATTTATTTTTGTTTTAAATTATGAAGTATATGACAATAAATTTTTTTTTTCGTAATTTTACAGGCAACTTAGAAACTTATTTGCGGGTTTATTGTATTAAAAAAATCATATTTGATATGTAAATATGATTACGTAAATAAAAATATAAAACAAAACATTAAAAAAAAAAACTTTTTTCTGTTCGATATTTTAAATTATGTACGGCAAATTTCTGTTCCGACGTAAATTGGTCGTTTTTAAGTTATTTTAAAGTCCACCATAATGCGTATTTTAATATTTTTAAATTTGGAATTTATTTTATATTTCATTATATTTTCAAAGCAGACGCGGTAAGACTTTTTTTTTACGTCACCGTTAGCCCCCAAATAATTATGTTAAGGGAGCCTCTAAAATCGCAAAAAATCAATTCCTTTAATGGCCTATATTTTATAATCTAAAACAAAAATAAATTACTTCTAACCCGTAGATATTTACTATACTTTTTGATGAAAAAAAAGATCATTATGTTTAGGTGAGTATTTTGGCCGAAAATTTAAAATTAAGTTTTGTATGAAACAGTCCGCGCAGCCGTTCCTCTTAAGGATGCCTATCAGAGCAGAGTTTGTACCTATAACAAATGGGTTTCCAAATATCATTTAAAAAAATGAGATTTCAGAAAATTATTTCGTGATTTGTCCGAAGCGCATACATGTCTCAATTCCTCGGGAAAGTTGTTATAGCTGGTGTAGATAATATATTCCAATGATTCAGTTCGTATTTTGTAGAGTGTATTTTTGATATGTGTAGTTTGTCAGGTGTTATCGTGTATTATGTTGGTGAAATTCGTGATTATAGTAAAGTTTTGTAATTGTGTGAGAAAAGAAAAAAAAAAGTCAAACTAGATTTTTTTTTTCTCGCATACTACCCTTGCTTAGAAATATATTTTTTGTTTGATATATTTTCAGTTCAGCGCCTGAATCTTTCAAGTTAAACGCTCATCAGAAAGAAAGTACTTACTGAATATTTTCTCCCCTAGGTAGTAGCATAACCTTCCCCAAGGCGGTGAAATATAAAGCCTCGCTGAAAAACCATGAAATTTATGCCTCGGAATAGCGGAAATCCATATATTACTTTTTCAATTATCCCCCATTTTTTATTCCCGCATATTTTCATCAAGGCCCTGGAAAAATATAAAAGCAGTGGCGTACATTGCTTTGTATTATTTCAGATAAAAAAAATTACATTGCCTCCGCACAGGACGCCCTGAGGAAAATAATTTCCTTCAAGACCTATGACATCTTTGAGGACTATGTATGGAGAGTCTTTTTAAATAAAGGAAGGAGAGGAAGTTCTGTGGGTAGGAATTTGGCGGTCAGTATTTCTAGGAGTGACAGACGTTTTGATGCATTTCTCCCACTGCGGTGCAAAGCGATGGGTTTAGATAGTCCGGCTGGAGAGGTTAAGGAATCTTCCTCAATCGGCCTCTCATCCGCCAACAAGACCCGGATAAACCTCACGCCATGGACCCGGTTACCCCTGCTACGCCACCAAACGCAACAAACCCGGTGGCCTGTGGCAGAGGAGTTGGTTATCTAATTAATAGTTCCCCGGGTGGCGGTACACATTCCCGCCCGTGTGTTGAATACTTGGAAACGAAAATTTTATTCTCCTACCCATATTATATGATAATATGGATTATAAATTATTTCACCTGTACGTATAGTTGTTTAATTGCTAGAATTTTTTTCTATTTTTAAATGTACTCAAATTTATATCAATAATTTTTGACCGATTTTGTGTATTTCTTAAATATTTTAAAATTTATTTTTGATTTACTATGTTCTTCGTCTACGAATATCCAGAAAAGGGTATCAATCAAAAACGTTTTACAGAAAGTCGTTTTTTTTTAAACTTGGATTTTGTTTTCACGCTCGTTTTTCGGGTAGCCTTTATGGACTACACGCCACTGCAAAAAATAGTGTATGTATTCATAAATTCACTTATGCAACTTTCCCATTTTCATCTTCTTCCTCATCTCATTCTTCTCAACCTCACAATGTACACGGTGAAACTCCACAAACCAAAATAGAAAAGTTACTTTAAATAACTTTAGCCGTGTTTGGTGACCAGACAAGTCATCATTTCCTTACTTACTCCATCTTGCCTTAGTCTCATTGGATTCTGCACATTAAAAACAATGATTCAATTAGGCAGTTCGTTGAAGAAATCACTATCTTCGTTGGTGGTTAACTATAGGTAACGACTCCTGTCGGCTCCAAAAATTAGTCTTAGAAAGAGTCAACATGCTATCACTGTTTCTGATGGGCCGTTTACACGATGGCCGTTGATTGGACATCAGCTGGCCGATGCGATGGCTTGGCGATGGCCGGCGATATTTGCAATGCCACTACACGATGCGAGGTTCAGTTCTACTTACAGCGTGCCGCGGCGGCAATATACATGGTTATAAAACGATATAATTAGTTTTTATTAGTATATTAGGCAATGAAATTAAAAACAAATGATATTTAAATTTAATATTACGTAAAATTAATTTCGGATATTCAGGAAATGTAATTTTAAATACAATATTTGGAGAGCCATAATTTACAAAAATACATATTTAGCGTTTATTTTTGTATTTGGGATTTCATATACATTCATCATAGAATAATTCGATGAATTTTATAGTTTCACACGGTAAAACTACTGCAATTATGTGAAAAATGTTTAGAAGATAAGTAAATATTACTAATTAGGACGTCATCTCCAGAGCACGTTCAAGCGGACACTGAGCAGTTCACTAAAACTGACAATAAGGCCATGCCGCGCCATCCCGCGTCATCACACGCCATCATACGCCACTATGCCCAGTACACGATGGGCCATCCGTAGTGGGCCAGCTGATGGCCCATCATCGGCCCTCATGTAGAGGGACCATGAGGGTTCTAGGACCATTAATCGCCCACAATTTAACGCGGAAAATTTACCGTTGAACAATCACCGCAGAAGGTTCACAGCAGGCAATAAATAAAATAAAATATCTGAATGCTGCTAACGACTATTACAGTTAATCAACAAAAATTGTAAACAAACCCAACCTAACCAATCCTAATCTAACCTAACACTTCCAAGTAATGTATAATTATAATTTTCCCTGCGGTGAACTTTCCGCGGTGAATGTTCCGCGGTATATTTTCCACAGTGAATTGTGGGCGGTGAATGCTTCCCGCGGTGAATTTTCCACATAAAATGTCTGAAATAAAAAAAGAGATTTTTTACAAAAAAAATTAATAACCGGATGAAAATAAATTAAAGCACAACATTTTTCAACACCATGTAAAGCAAAATAATGTATATCTAAACAGGTTTAATATGGATATTTCAATGGCATGGGTTCCCGTACTTCGCATTATATGCTTTCGCAGTTCATTGAATCCAGCAAATGAATATTTAGGAACGTAGGTTTTACGAATGGGAAAATTTACCGAGCTCACTCGAGCGATAAAAGCGTCATTTCGACGACGACACGACGCCTTGCTCCGTTTATGTATTGGACGAATGTAGTGTATTCCACCTCCGTTCTGTATAATGTAATGATTATACCCCGTTAATGTATTTCGCAAATTTAATGTACCTCGAATGTAATTACGTGCGTGGTTATACACACACAACCATACTGAAGCAACCCTTGTATCGCGGTAAGACGACCTTTGTGGTGGTTGGGATGTAACCTCAGAACGAATAAGTTCTCAAGTTCAAATCCCGATGCGGGCAAATAACAAAGGGTTGTCACATACAGTCAACACATCAATTCATTTCAATTTGGGGGGCGGGTATGGGAGTACAGTCGCCCCGGGAGCCGTTCAGTGGATGACCAACACCTCTGGCATAGGTCACCCTAAGTGGTTCGCTACGTTTGGTGATGTACCCGAGTTCATGGTGTGAGGATTGTCCTGGTCTTGGCGGCGGATTCATCTACCGAACAAATGCGAGGTGGGCCGGATCGGGAGGTGTCGGTTGAGGGAGACCCCTTGACCTCTGCAGCCGGACTCTCTCGGCCCATCAAATGCATAGCAGTGGGAAGGATGAATTCATACGCCACTCCTGGAAACACTGCCCACCAGATTCCTACCCATCCCTCATACCCTTTTCTTTCCTTTCCCTAAAAAGACCCCGTAAACAGCATTCCCAAGGATGACATACTCGTATGGCATGAAGGCAACATTTTTTCTATCGGTCTTCTGTGCGGAGTTAATGTTTAAAATAATAAAGACATAACAATTATTATTTTTATAAACAATAATTATTAATCTAAAACACTCATCCAAATTGAAAAAACCTTCCGAGCAAAGATAAAATGTCGCCGGCAGGACTCGAACCCGCACCCTTCTAATGTCCGGTTAGATGCTCTACCGTTGAGCTACGTCGGCTTATCGCAAACATTATATCTTTGCTCGGAAGGTTTT